>CABFOW010003055.1:0-84031 GCA_902141385.1 Timema californicum | reverse complement strand
TCATCTCACAATCACCCTACCATTACACATTAGCGTAAGTGCGTATAACCCAAACGGGTAGTAAGACGCAGTGCTAATAATAGTAGTAGCAATATTTATTGTCAATGTTTGAACGTGTTGCAGGTGCTGTTGATCAGTCTGACGTTGCTCGCTGTTGCCGCCATGATTACTGGAGCACAAATAGACTTGCGACACATCAGCCAGAACGACACACAGGTTAGGGCGGATCCTTTGATGTACTTGGAACACATTTTCAGAGGATTTAAGGGGTGTAGGGAGTTGAATTTTTGGACGGCCTCTTTCATACAAGATAGTTAATTTAATGTATGTGGGAGGGTTTTCTTATATCACATATATTTAAACTATTTACATTTTATTCACCTTGAAAGGTCGCTTACCTTGCTTGTATCCACTCTAGCGCAGTATATATGATAGGGCCATAGTGGAGCTGTAAGCTTCCACCGTAAACTAAATATACATGGGAAGTAAATATGAGTTCCTTTATATTACTAAGATACAAAATTTTAATTACTTTTTTAAATAAATCTAAACGCATTCACAAAAACTTGTTTTGGAAGATCAAGTTATGTAAAATTAGACACAAAAATTCATTTTATTCAAGTTATTATCTGTGGTGAAGAATTGCTTCTATTCGAGCGGTTGGAGGCTCTCCAAGAATGGAGGCCTGAGGCAAACTGTACCATTTGCCCTACTCTTCAAAACCACAACTTTGAAATCGGATACAGATAAATAAATAATTCTTATTAAAAATACATTTTAAAATAGGTTGTTATATTATCCTTGGACTTCTCAAGGGAGAACTGGACTTCAAGGTAACTAAGAGATAAGATATCCCGGTGGGCCGGTTTGCTTTGGGCTGCAACCACTTTAATACTAAATTAAGACTATTCAATATTTTTTTTTAAATATGGTATAACAGTTCCTCTAGTATCACCACTTGGAGTAAGTGACATGGTGGTCCAAGGTTAAGGTGTCAGACTTCTGTGCTGGCGGCCGGGGTTCAATCCTCGGTCCCGGCACAGATTTATCTGATTACAGAACCCTTCCTTCACCTCTGACAAGACGTGTATTATTCACAACTTGTGAATGTGTGGAATGCCAGGCCTCCACCGTGGTTCGGATCCCACGTTAAACTGTAGGTGCTCAATTTCACCTCACAATCACCCTAACATTACACATTAGCGTAAGTGCGTATAACCCGAACGGGTAGTAATACGCGGTGCTAATAATAACACTTGTAGTAGAGAACTCCATTACGATCTGTCTTACGTAGTAGTCCAATTTTCAAATCAAGAACCTTACCTGACAGCTAGAAAGTCACTTTCACGTATTCTTACGTCAAGTCATGTGATCTACAATCTGTCAATTTTGATATACATTGTCAAAACCTATAAAATAACACTAATAAAGTGTCATCGGTGTTGGGCCTTCCAATGAGAACTTGAATGTAGCGTTTTTATTAACCACTGTGTCTTTCTAGTTACTACCCTCGTGGTATACGCTATTATTAATTACGCTAATAGTTTTAGGGACTAGAAAGGTTATATTTATAGGAAGTGTACCCGTATTTGCGTGTAGGAAGAGTGGAAAACTACATTATTATTATTTAGAACCACGTCTTACCACCCGTTCGGGTTATACGCTTTGACTACTAATAACGCTAATGGATTAGGAATTGGGAAGGTTGAATAAGAGGAAGTGAACCTGCATTTGCGTGGAGGGAGAGTGGAAAATCTTTTAGGGACCCCCACTCCCCAGCTCACCCGACCGAGATTCGAACCTTGATCTCCCCGTGCTAAGCAGTCGAGCTCAACACTGCTAGCGCGTTAGCCAACTACGCCACCGAGGCGGGTAACTACTTTGTTAATACCAGCCTCAGTACACCCAACCAAGATTAGAACCTCGATCTCCCCGTCATATGCAGTCTAGTCTACTGCGAGAGTAGCGCGTTAGACCACGCGGCCACCGAAGCGGGTGACTACAGTAGCCCCATGGCTTCTTTGGTGCTGACTGATAGATTTGAAAAGTTCCCAAACCAAATTATGTATCCCTACGCCGAACCATATTATCTGAAAAAAACATGTGTTTAGCAGCTGTCAGAAGTCAGCTGTTAGCTGTCAGTCAGCACCAAAGAAGTCATGGGGCTACTGTAGCTATTATCCGTGGGGTGAGAGATACCTCTCGTCCTAGGCCGCTTGAAACCTACTTCTGGGCTGTCTCTATACTTTGTAAACACGAAAAGAGTACCCGCTAAAACACCAGTGTTCCTCTTTCCAGACTGACAACTTGCGAAAGGAGAGGAGTATCGGTTCAAACCTGCCAGCCTACATGCTGCCTTACATGTTGGACGAACAAGTAGAGGCAGATTACGGAGACGAGTTATTCTCCTCCTTGGACAAGAGAGGGAGGGAAACCACGGTTGTAAGTATTTCTTATCTATTTCAAATGTCATATTACACAGAAGTTTTAACCCTTGAACAAATAGTTAAAGTTAACATATTCAAAATACACATCCTAAATCAAAAATCTGCACCCTGTATTCAGAAGCCACACACTATATAAAAAATATCTGCACCCTATATCAAGAATACACATAAAAAATGTACACCATATATCAATGATCTGAATTCCATATCGAGAATGACCATAATCCACAAAGTATATCCAAATTTCACACTCTATATTCTTTTTTATTATTTTGATGCTCCTAGAAGATATTTGAAACGGTTCTAAACAGATTTTTTTTAAATTTGTATTCAATGCCTTTAGAAGATATTTTGAGTTTGTTTCAATCATATCATATTTGAAAATATAACCTTAAGTAGTGAAATAAATAGTAAAAAATAAATAAAAAATGAAATGTTGACCAGCATATGGACTTGCTATTTATATTTTCTATTGCTACTTAAGAATTAATGTAATAAGTAAATCTGTTACTTAAACCACATTTTCCAAGATTTTGATTCGAGATTTGTAGGTAAAAGGAAGATTTGAATCCGCCAAATAGTTTATTAGACCCACCTCTAATTTTAACATATTTTTATTCTAAGGATTTCCGCCCACTCTGCGAAACTACTACCAAGACCGTCCACCTGCATGACGGAGAACACGAGTACCAACCCGCACACTATATGGAGACACACTGCAAGACTTACAACACACAGAAAGCTGGTTCTGGGTCTGTGGTGTCTTCAAATCAGGTATGTTACGGACAAGGCCCAAAACTGACTACTTTGTGAATTGGTAAGACTCTTCGCATATTGATCAACTGATCTAGTCAAATTGTGAAATATTGATAGGGGAAAATTTAAATTTTGTGAAATGACTACAACCTGGTCAGTTCACAGAAGTATCCCTCTAATTTGTGTGGTTGCGACCAGTATTACATCATTCGATTCACAAAGAGTTATTCTACGCTCCTATGCCAAATACCTTTTGTTACTCGAGCATTTAGGTATTAATGATCAACCGAAATATGTAGATATTTGGAATTTTCAAAGTGGAAAACTTCAATCTTTTATTTCATCCTAAAAGTCATGTGTTTGTCCTACCTGTTTGTCCATATTCCTCCAATGACCTAGAATGTTGCAACCCTAACTTGAAGTACTACACTTTGGCTCTATTTTATAAGCTTCACCACAGTGAAGGTAGTCTTGTAATATTTCAGGGTAGATTAAAATGCACCTTCTTCCATGTAACACACTAAAAAAACTAATACTCATTGACTGACTGAATTAAATTAAAAGTTATTCACTGGCCACAATCAGAAAAAACTATTTCCAAATGAGGTATACATACAATCATTGCTGTCTTAATATTGGTTTGAAAAATTACCATGTCCCTTTAATATTGCTATACTTTAGTCCAGGGGTTCCCAAACTGTGTGTCGCAATGCCATGTGGTGTCGCCATCTATTAGGGAAAACTAAAAGTTATAATCTATAGTGAAATACAAAGCGCACATTTTTAACATGTGTACTCATACATATTTTAAAGAATGGAATAAATGATACATGAAAACACTTAGTTTTTTAATTTGAATGTGCTCCCTTAGTAGGAGTTCCAGATTCTATTGCTCCTTGAAAATTTGGTGTGACGTCTTGCATAGCTCTCTCTGCTACAGTCTGAAAATGGACTGAGCCAAGGTCAAGTGATAACATTTTCTTTTTAAAAAATGCCACCAAATCGAATGTAGGCATTTTTTTAAAAATATTGGGTAAAGAGGCATCACACATAAAATCTGACATGTGAAGGGTGAGGTGGTCTCAAACAAGGAATGGGAACCCCTGCACTAGTCATTATCACACTAAAATGCATTTATGAAATCTTTTAAAATCAGGTATTTAAAGGATATTGAAAATTAATTAAGTAAAAAACTTAAGTTTCTTTTAAGTCAGAAGTGAACTGAAGAAGGCACAACAGTTGTATAGGTACTGAAATATTAATTCCTTGTTTTGTGAAGAATCAGTTTTGAGACTTTATAATAGAGATAATTTCCATATAAATATGTTTGCACAAAACACAAGTCTTTATTAACTTACACACAAAAACAGCACACTTATAGTTGTTTTTAAATAATGGATTATCATCAACAGGACCCTATTCAAGCATCCTGACATCCCTGGACAAAAAAAAACTTTTGCTGCCCCTTCTTATATAGAAAATATATATTACGGTTTTTTAAATTTACTTTGATATCATATTAAAGCCAGATTTTATGAAAAGTTCTACATGTAGAACTTTCTTCTGTACTACTTCTTTATTACTTTTTTTTCTTTGGCCTAAGGTTGATACTGAACCCACTAAGTCTCTTTCATCCATGTTTTTCTTTACTTAAAGAAAGCTCTCCAATTTCAAACATAACCTATGAAGTAATTAACACATTCCAACATAAGCAACCACCATTCACATTATGAAATAAACATTGAGCAAGAATGCTTTCTGATAATTTAATAAGAACAAATAAACACTACTTTTCAAAATTATTATTTCCATAAAGAAAATTAATAACAAAACTATGATTAAGAACACTTTGACGAGAATAAAATAACTTTGAATATATTATTTAAACATGCAAGTGATAATATAGGAGAGCATACAACTTACAAGCTATACCAGTCACTTAGCTTCATCAACATAGAGAAATAAACATGCCAAGATCTATGATCAAGTGTTTTTTGATTGATAAATCAAGCCAGCTGAATGAACAAATCCACCCTGCGAGCCGTGACTGAACAATATACTGGGAGAATTCGGCATCGGTCCTTCATGCCCCATACTGCCAAGCTCTGCAATTATTTGGTCATTGTGAACATATAAGTTGTTTTTTTCCCCATACTGTGACAAAATTCTCCAGGGGTGCAGGATATTTTACGCCCTATCATCAATTTTTTTAATATAATTTGCCACTTTTAAACCTGCTGCCCTGAGCAGGTGCCCAGTTTGCCCTCCTCTAAACACAGCCCTGCTTATCAAATTCAAACAGACCAATAAATGAGACATATTATCAAATCAAAATAATTTTCCAAATAATTTATCCTCTGGTAAGAATCTATTTAAAAAAAACCTCACTTTTCTTTTCATCTGCATGTATCCCCTTGCATTTGATTGGTGGCAAAGAAGTCAATAGTATCAAAATTTGTTGCTATAGTCCAAATTCATACGATGGAACGTGTATAAAATACAAACATATTTTTTGGCGGTCAACATTGACAACATGACTTGCCACATGAATCTGTGAAAGTTGATCTTGCAGCTTCTTTAGATATCAGATAAGCCCCTTCTTGTGAAAAAGCAACCTATATATCCTAATCCAGTGGTTCCCAAAGTGGGCTGTATCGCCCCTTAAGCTGTGGTGGGACTACTTATGGGGCGCTAAGAAGCAATAATGAGGCAGTGGAGTGTTGGAGGGAGTGATCTTAGACTCTAGGAACTTTAGAGTTTGAAAAGCCATTATCAATGGCCAAAATTCATGAAAATAAAAACATATAGGCTAGTTAAATTTTGAATAAATGAGCCATCAAATGCATTATTTTCCTTAACAGATACCACAAACTTTTATTCTGAATTAAAAATTTGGGAACCACTGTTCTAAGCCCTATTGGCTGGATACGAGTTTAATAATTTGAATGATTTTCAGAAATGTGTGTACCCCGGATTCTCCTGCATGCCGCGATCCCAGACTATGTATTTCCTCCGCCGGCAATTCA
Organism: Timema californicum; assembly: GCA_902141385.1. Lineage (NCBI taxonomy): Eukaryota > Metazoa > Arthropoda > Insecta > Phasmatodea > Timematidae > Timema > Timema californicum. Next base: position 77,802 of record CABFOW010003055.1, on the reverse strand, counting down.
ACAGCGAGTGTTGGGAGTCATTCACCAAAGAAATACCGTCAGGGTGTGATTGTATGTGGCCAGAGACTACATATGGTGACATAAGTCGTCATTACTAAAATATACTGTCTGTGCAACCTATAAACTCTTGTATTAAACTTAAGATTATTTATTAATATATTCATCAAATTGTTTAAAGTAAACATCTTTGAACTTCGTAATTTTGTTTTTGAATTATGAGCTTTGTTTTTAATAAATAAGAGACTCCTTCTGGTGCATTGAAATGCATTGCAGATTGTCAGCTGTCTTTCCATGTTTAAAATGTGGTTTGTTATTTTAAAATATGGTCCCCCCTCCAAGTATGAAGTTGTAAAGTACAAAGCGTATGAGATACCAACAATAAACAACATTAAATTATGAATGGATTAATTAAAAAATGCATGTGAAAATGTAAATAAAATAATTCTCAATATTTCACACAAATTTTGTATAAAAATGTAAATTTTTTCAAAAAACCTTAATTTATTAATTAATCTTAAATTCGAAAATAAATTAAATTATATAAAACTTTGAACTTCAAACTAAATAAAAACTTGTAATTGATTCACGAAAATAAATCTATCAAGCTATGGGCATTTTAGTTTTAAAAGCTGCAAACGCTGACTATACAAAATATATTCTAAAATGTTTCTAAAAATGTATTAATTTTTAAATTATCAACTAATTTTCTTTATCTATTTTGACCAAGTTTATGATTTATTTTGAAACCCACTAAATAATTGAATTAAGTTCAAAATCACCAAAATGACGGCATTTTTTTGGAAAGTAAAAAAGGTGATTCAAACAACAACAAAATCTTAATTTATTTCATGTTGTTGAAAATATTTCATAAACAATGTGAGATTTCAAACATAAGCTAGAGGTAGTAAGAATCAGTGCAAACTATTCAACTCAACTTCGAATATCTGGTCAAAATTTTAAAAAAAAATGGACATGTTTTGATATTATCGTTTCATGTTTTTATTTTATTAAGGATTTGCTAATAATAATAGTAATTATAAGCCTCTTTAGCTAGCTTAGAAACGATACAATAATATTATACACAATGTTTATATAAGAAAATTATCAGATTCTCATACCTTGGACCTTTGGGTTGGTTACACTTCTCTAGATTGTTTATTGGGCTTCTTGTTTGGTGAATTACAACAAATAGATTATTAAATTACTAAATAAGTTTTTACTCTGCACAGCTTTTATTCAATTCACCACTTTATTTACAACAATTTTCCCACGACAATAACCATCAACATTACACTTTTATTTCTATTTGAAACTCAACTTAGCAACATTTAAAAACCAAATGTTTCAAAATAAAACACACTAAATTATTAAAACAAAAACTATTTACTAATGCAAAAGGGTCCATGAAAATAAACAAAACCTGTTTCTGTAACCACAAGGTCTAAGACGCTACTCTTGCAATATACTAGATTGCCAATGACATAGCTATTACTCGAGCAATATAATGTTTAACTAAAAATTTTGAACAAACTTGGTAAACTCTTTCGGGATATCTATAATTCACATTTCAAAGTCAGTGGAATTTGAAGGACAAAATGTTAAAAAAAAAGGAGCACAGATATGTTTTTTGAAAAGCCATTAGTGAGCAAAAGGATGGATAAAAAGAAAGTAGCATAAACAACCAATTAAATTAGTATGCACCCACTAATTTTATTAAGTTGTTTATTGATAAAAGTAGAGTTTATAACATTTGATACCATATTATAAAAGACTAATATTAAGCTGTAAATAATGCCTACACACCTCATAGTGCAGTTGTCAATTATTTCAGTATTATAACAATTAAATTCATCTTATTTAGAAAACAGGAGTCCAAAATAGAAAGTATTAGTTTAATGAATAAAAGTTGTAATGGTATGGTCGAGGTATTATTTACAAGAATAGAATCTGCATTACAATAATTTAAAAAAATATTGTTGACTGTCAAGTTTATAATAAAGCATTATTCCTTTATAAATGCTATTTATACAAGGCCAAGAAAGGTGATAGAACTGGTTGGAGTAGATTTGAAAGAAGCAAAGAGTGAAGTATCTGGGTAGTGTGATATAGGCAAAAGGGGACAGCAGAGAGAGGTCTTTTACAGGTTGTCACCCGAGGTGCAAGTGGTCTATCTCCATAATTGTTAAATTTGAGGTATTTGGTGTTTTTCGTTTATTTATAATGCATATAATTCATCTGCAGTGAAATTGATACTACTATATAATTACTTAAGAAGATACAAACTCGAGTTGTCATATAGTAACATTGGTTTTATAGACAAGGTCAAACTTCAATGCTCTTTTATAAAAAAGTGAAAATTTGGACAAAGGACACTTGCATTCTCAGGTGACAAGGTGTGTAAGAGACCTATGGAAAAGAGAAGTGCCCCTGAAGTGTAATAAAGTGCTGTATAAAGCAAACTTCATACCCATAGTAACGTATGCAGTGGAAACTTGGACTTCGGATAAAAGAGAAACAAGGAATGTGGAGGTCATGGGAATGAAGTTTTTGAGGAGCATTCTATGTGTCACCATAAGCTAAAGGATTAGGAATGAAGCTGTAAGGTCTAAAGTTGGGGTACACGAGATAGTTGAGGAAGCTAGTATGAGATGATATGGACACTTAATGAGGATGGAAGGGGAGAAGATTCCAAGAAGATTAATGGATATGAAGTATGTGGGGAAGAAACAGCAAGGGGAATCAAGGAAGAGATGGGAGATAATATAGCAGCGAGTATGCAAGTGAGAGGAGCAGAGTGGAAGAGAGTGCAGGATGAAGAATGGTGGAAGGACAAAGGGAGATGGAAGCATTTTACCAAAGAGACCCGGCCACAGGCTGGAAACAGTTCGCGATGATGATGATGCAATTTTATTTTATAAATGCATTTTTGAAACTTTAGCTGGGTAGGGATTAAGATGGTGCAATTGATATGAAATGTAACCACAGTTGTGTGGAGGGAAAGTAACACTTTAGAGAAGAAAAAAGACACTCAATATATATGACTGGGATTCAAACCCTAATCCACCCCTCCCATCACTGTTAAATCAGACTAGACGATTCTGACATTTGGTCTACGTTACCACCCATTCAGGTTTGCGATAATTAGGGACCAGACTTTACCAATTTCCATTTTCTTTTCCTTTATTGTAAAATGTAGTCAGTTGAGATGTATGCATTTAATGTTATTCTGAATATCATATGTTAATTTTATAGTGCCAAAATTTGGCTATTCTCTTGGTTTTTACCTATTTTATGAATAAGAGCCTTTACGCGATTAGTGAAGCTTTCTTTATCTCTCTTTTCCCTATAGTTATAGATTTTCTGCTGAAAGAAGTAGTCCAGTTTCTTGAAATTGTAAGATGAAGCATACTTGTTTGCAGTAGGTTTGAAAATCTACACTTGTTAAATAGCTTCCAAGGAGAGTAATTTGGGTTGAGGACAATATGAGCAGTGGCAAACATCTTGGAAGAAAACGATATGCCATCGCAGAACAAAAGCTCATCTTTTACTGAAAAGGGAAATTTTATGCTTTGACATTGTGTTAAGTAGAACTCTGCTTTTCAAATTAAGAAATATATAAATATGAAAATATAGCCCAATTCACTTCTGAAAATCTATAAAAGTATTTTGTGATTAACAGCAGGTAGCCCGCTTCAATAGTCAGATAGTCTGCCTATAAGGTGTCACTCTAGCAATAGACTGGACTGTAGATGACAGGGGATATCCTTTTTATTTCTTTATCAATTTTCATTATTATAAAAGTATTTGTAATTATTGTAAAGAATTGAACTACAATTTGTGCCTTAAGAATAAGGGTGCATTGGATCTTGAGGAGAAATCTGATTTTTGGCTCAAAATAACAAAGTTTGACTTTTAAATTTAAAAAAAAATTAAATCTATTTTTTAAGGACATTTCCTGCCTCTGTAATCTAGTGGTCAAATTTCCTGGCTACAGATCTAGAAGTCCTGGGTTCAATACTCGGTGCATCTAGAATTTTTCTGTGAAGCTGTGGGTCCCGGCAAGGTCAAACTCAGCCTCAGGAGTACAAATGAGGAGCTACTTGAATAAATAAGTAGCAACTATGATATAAGAAAATGAGATCAACAGCGAGAGGGATTGATTGTTGTGCTGACCACATGACACCCTCTATTCGCAAATGTTGGCACTAACATAGCTAACGCCGGTGGCCATTCAGCCAATATAGCTCACTTTTGAGTAGGGCTCTGCGAGTACTCGTATTCCGAGCTTCAGGCCAAGCTCGAGATTGAGAGTTTTGTAGGCTCATCATTTTCGAGCTTCCACTTGATGTACTTTATAATCAATTTTTAAAACATAATAGTAAGCAGAGTTTATTTAAATGAGATAATATCAACTTTTACACTTATAAATCATTCTATTACTTAATAAACTGCTAAAAAATTAATTTCAATTTTTACATTAATAACTAATAGAGCTTTAAAACTACTTTCGACCAGTAAATTTATTCAATATTGTCGTTCATTTTGAATATTACTTGATTGAAGTTGTTTATTTGTATTGCCATGACAAAAAAAATGAAAATAAAATAGCTAGAAGATTACCAAATAATTGAATGATTGTTACTATTTTTACCTGGTCCTTTTCTAAATCATAGTTTATGTTTATTTAAAAATATAATATCAAGAATATATCAGTGTAATAAATGTTTTCAAACTTAAGATATTTAAAACTCGTATTAATTAATATGTTTAGCTACAAAACTAACTCTAGTTTAGCTAATATTTAGTTATAGAATTATGTTGATTAACCTGTTTAAAATCAATGTGGATCTTATTTATTTCAATACATATTTTACCAAACTTACCACAGTTGTATTAAAAAAGCACTTACTATTTCAAATTGTTTGCAAGAAATATTATTTTAGTTATATTATTTTTAATTTTAAAGTATCACCATCAACTTTTATAGGCATTGAAAATTGAAGTAAATTTCTCAATAAAATAATGTCTAAGTAGAGTCCTTACAACACACATGTGCAAATGCGCATAAAGGAATGGAAATGGAACAGAAGACGTGAGCATGCACGATTACACTAAGGAATAATAAACGAAATACGAAACACTTCAAATTTCTAATTGTGTATGATGCTTAGGTTTTCTTAAAGGGTAAATTAAGTTAAGTAATATTTTGGGGAAATATTAGCTTATTAAAATGTCAAGTTTATAACTCAAACTCGGGAGCTTTTAAAAATACTCTACTTGAGTTTGATTTGAATGAAAAAACCCAAGATCGCAGACCCCTACTTGTGAGCTCATACAACTGTTTTTATTTAAGATTATTTAAAGTAATTAGATTCAGAAATGTATCTAAAACTATCTATCAATTGTAAATAGCTGACTTGCAATATGTTAACATGTAATATAAAAAATGGTACAGATGAATGTGTGTACTCACACATACTCATGTAAACATATTCATCTGGGTGCAAATGATGACACTTTATTTCATAAATATTACTCATAAAATTAATTAGTGAAATTTTTTTTGATAACTATTATAGTGATAGTGATTTTAAGGCAACTTTTCAAATAAAAACATAAGTCAACCTATGGTAACAACCTTTATAACAAAGAAGAAGGAATAAAGAAGTTTATCTTAGGTTAATAAGGTTATGGTTCTAAAAAAATAATAAAATAAATCTGCATATCCAATAAAAAATGCCATTGTAAAGTGGTTTTTTTAATGTTAAAACTTAACACAGGTGTAAAACAAAAATCTTTTTCTGTCTTTAGAGAAAGGACATTGAAAATAATAGAACATAAGACTGTTTATACCAACATTAAATAATATTCAGTTAAATTACTAACAAATGAAAATATTTGAGATAAATGGTCGATTCTTATCTGTCCGGATGTTTTACTAACCCGAGTGTGGTGTCCTGAAAAATGAGACCAAAAACACTCAAAAAGAGTTAATATAGCACACAAATTATATGCACACACAGGTATTATTAAATATTTAGATGTGATGACAGACAAGTTTTCATCACTCTTTTAAAGAAAGAAAGGGTGTCAAATTCATTGAGAACAGAATAAGCATGCATGGTTGGTAGATCCAGAAGTAAAGATAGTTCCTTAACTTTGTTTTAACACTGCGTTTTACTACCTGTTCAGGTTATACACTTAAGTACTAATGAAGCTAATGGGTTAGCAATAGGGAAGGTCGAATTTAGAGGAAGTGAATCCAGATTTGCGTAGAGGGAAAGTGGAAAACCATTTAGTAAAAACCACCCCCAGTTCACCCGACCAAGATTCGAACCTCGATCTCCCCGTCCTTGGAAGTCTATCTCAACACGAAACTAGCGCGTTAACTAATATGCCACCAATGTGGGTCTTTCCTTATCTTGATCCTAGAGACTTACCAGAAGTTTGAAATAAATTAAAGCATAAATCTTAGTTCCAGGAGTTTGCCTTATGCTTCGGTAAGAACAGGAAATTCTCTGGTACTGGACCCAAAATCATTTCACTGCAAGAAATATGAATCAAATAGAATTAATACAAATAAGCAATCCCGAATGTAATGCTGTACCTTAAAAAGATAGTTCCCCCCTAGCCCACTCCTATTTTAAACTACGCAGTGTTACAGACATTATTGTCTTCTGACTAGCATAATAACTCCAAAATTATCCACAAAAAAAACACATAAATGAAAGAATAAATGGTATAACAAAACAAACAAAACTTGACTATAAAAATAACTACGAGTGCAGTGATTTAAGTAGACACAGCAAGGGTAAATACCATAAGAAGACATTCTTTTGCTGCATAAGAGAGAAAGTATTATATAAATGGAGCAATCACAATATGGCTTTTATTATGAAAAGAGGAGCTCAGGTCACACAATTTATACTGCTGCCAATAAACAAAAAAGTAATGGTTGAAAAGAAGTGAAGAACATTTATCATTACCGACAAGTCCCTCAACAAAGGTTTCATTATATTGTTAACTCATCAGGATGGAGTTTCATTCAACACAACTTCCTAAAATAGTAAACAAAAAATACACACGGAATAAAAATAGTATTATTAGCACCACGTCTTACTAGCCGTTCTTGTTGTAAGCACTTACACTAATGTGTAATGGTAGGGGGATTGTGAGATGAAATGGAGGACCTACAGTTTAACGTGGGATCCGAACCAGTGGAGGCCTGAGATTCCATACATTCACAAGTTGTGATTAATACACGTCTTGTCAGAGCTGAAGGATTTGGAAAAAAATAAAAAGAGTAAGGATTGATAGGTCCCGTGCATAGAAACATGTAAAAAAAATTACTAACATAAAGGACAAACAAAGGAAATGGACGAATTGGATGTGAATATATTCAAGGAGAAGCTAAAACTAAAATAATTTAGAGTGGTATATATTAAAGACAGACTGTACCTGATTTTAATCCAATCTGTACAGTTAGCACTCGCCATCAGTGTTTCCAGATCATCACGCCCCCTGTACCCAGGTGGTCTCTGGTTGATCTTCTGTGGAGGCTCTTCCAATAAACCAACAGGAATGTAGCGGTACAAAAATGAAAGCCATTCAAGTAAGAAACGACGCGTGTTTTCAACACCCTGGATAAAGCACAAACAATGTAGAAGTGTTGAATGGCAAGAAATAAAAAAACATTCTGGTGACTACTACTTACTGAAATACTCAGCAATGTGCATGTGCAAAGGCCCCTTTCACACAAGTAAAGTAAAAGTGAATCAAAAAAATGAAAATTCCAAGAGAAAGATTTTTTTTACATTTACATTCCCTTCTTTAGTTGATAAATGCAGCCAAATATTCCTATATTTAAATCGAAATCAAATATCATTAAATGTGTGTGTTCTTAGACAGTATTTACCTTATACTAGGCTCAAGGAAAGCCATGAAGTATATAATATGCAACTTTTAAAAGTCCTTGACCCTAATACAAACAGTCCATATCACCAAATGAAATATGGTGGATATCATATTCTGAAAATTGAAAAATGACACCTGGACACGGGAATCGAACCCGGGACCTTCGGCTTAGTACGCCAATGCTCTTACCACTGAGCTATCCAGGATTCGTCCCGTGCCCATGGTAATTCTTCCCTCATAGTTTAAGGCAGAGTCTAAGATGGACGTGCGGAAGTCGTCAGCTTATAAACATGTGATTATCAAAGATCACAGCCATCAAACAACACAGCCATTAGCGACTCGGTAGTTGGCCAATTTCCAGCCATTCGACAATTATATATATATAATTGTACAGGATTGCATATATTAATGAAACAAATAGCCGAAACTATTGTTAAAGTGCTAGAAATTTTATAAAGAAAATATTGCAACAGTTTGAACAAATACAAAAGGAGAAAAACGCATTTGGTTTAAGATTTGTGTGCTGTTAGATAAGTTTTTTGGTTGCAATTTTCATGCTAATTTGGAAATTATGGATGTCAAAGAGAATGGGTGTCGACCTAAGATTTTTTTTAAGCCTTTCAACATTGCTTAATATAATATGCTTGATTGAAAATTCATAAATTGAAAGGTTGAAAAATTTGATTCGACACCTAAAAGATAGGTTGAACAAATTTAACTTGATACCTTAAAGACTAATAAGGGCACAAATTATAGTTATTAAAATTTGTTTGTAGGAGTTAACCAATGAAATTTATCAGATGCCTCGAGTCAAACAATGAAATACGTATAAATATTAACCCTATGAGTCAAAGATTATAAGAATGGGAAGGAGTAAAAGTAAATTGGGTGTTTAGATTAATATTATTATAATATGAAAAATTGATTTGTACTGATAAAAACATATGGAAAAATATATGACTTGAATATAAAAACTGACCCAGACCATAAGCCATAAACAGTAATGGATGTAAAAAAATAGGGTAATATCCTTCACCAAAATGTAAAATGTATTTTTAAATAAGTTAAAAAATATAATTGGTGAATATGATTGATAAAATATACAACCCAAAATTTGGTGGGCATAAAGACAGAGGTGTAGTTAAAATATGAATGTCCCAGATAGATATTGAGACACGGAGCACAGAGATACATCTACACCACTTTTTATTTATTTTTTGCATTACTACCTATTCGGATTTTACGCTTACGTACTAATTACACTAATGGCTTTAAGGATTAGGAAGATTATACTTAGAAGAAGTGTGTCCGCATTTATGTGGAGGGATAGTGGAAAACCATTTTGGAAAAAACCACCTCAGTACACCTGACCAAGATTTGAACTTCGATCTCCCTGTCATCGCCAGTCTAGTCTAGTAGACCATAAACCACGCGGCCAACAAAGTGGGTTACACCAATTTAATTTGACAAGGAAATGTATTATGTCTATGCCCCACATCTTCACCTACCTTGGTGTCTGAGCCCCAATGTTCCAAACCATAGTTGACATATTTTCTCAAAATATCAAGTCTCTCAGAACTCGATATGTCCCAGTGCCTTTTCTCTTTGATCTCGGTGAACAACCATGGTTTGATGAGGGCGCCCCGACCAATCATAACACCTTTTATGGAAGGATAGTCTATGCTCACTCGCTCATAGTCTTCATATGATAGAATATCTCCGTTTCCGAAAACGGGAGTGGGGCTGGCCAGCTTTGCACATGTTTCAATATAGTTCCAGTCAGCATTTCTTGTGTACCGCTGTTCCCTGCTGCGTCCATGGACCTTATTATTAAAAATGTAAATAATTTAGAGCATATTTATGTATGCGCTTTAGGATTAGGCACTACCAATACACAAAAGTAAATATCTACAAATGAATATATCCTGAGTAAATTTCTAGTAAAAGTAGTTACCACTCACAGATTTTGACTAAAAATTTAACCAAATTATACCTAGATGAATCATGCCAATTTCTAATGCATCATTTAATTATATTTTCAAGGAAAACAAAGGTATTTAATTCATCTTATTATAAAGTACCTATTAGCCTATTAGAAACAGTAATTATTTTATTTCTGAAATATACATTATTTGTTGATACACTATTATTAATTTAGTTCTATTTATTATGGTCAAACCCTAATAAAATGTTTTTCTTCAATTGGAGAAAACAAAAGTAAGCTTTATACCCAATATGTAACATTAAGCGACTAAAAATGTCTAGTAGTAATTAATATGTCTAGCACTAGCTATAGTTCCCCAAGTTAATTGTTAAGTTTTTTTTATAATAATGCATATACCTAATGTCCCAACAAACTAAACTATTGCAACACTCATATTGTAGTAAAAGAAAGTATAAAAAAGATAAAACTACAATAAGTTAATATGAAACAACCAATTAAAAGGAACATGTTGTATCTGAACGAAAAATTAAACGATTCAACTTTCTTGCTGGTTCAAGTCCCAGGGGTTGTAAGAGATCCCAGTGACAAGCCAGATGTTTAAAGATGTTAGTGCAAATCTAAAGTTCAAGACTTTTTTTTCAGAGACCTCGACCACTTTTTATTACATCAGGAACTCTGTTATAATAGTGTCCATATATTACTCGATTAATGTAAATAATATAATTGAATAAATTTCAGATTCGCTATTGAAAATTTATAAGCTTCTATGCGATAATCCTTGAAGTAAAATTCTTTTATTTTTAAGAAATTAAATCCTAGAAACTACTGTTGAAATTTTTATTTTGTGAAATTGCGGCTTTCCCTTTGAATATTTTTGAAAATTTTAAAATTATGGGCACATTATTTGTGTAAAAGATTTTGTTTTTTAAAAAATGATGAAAATAGGTTGGGTAGATTTCCGGTAATTATTGTTAAAAGGAATCTCTTCATGTATTACATATATATATTATCAAACCATAAAATAAAAAGGTGCAAAATTTTCGCAAAATATGCATAGGATACGAACCAATCTCTGGAAACAAAATTACAAAATATTCTAGGGCAAAAAAGCTCAAAAAATGTGTTAGTAGCCTAAAAGTTCACTTTCTTACTCTATGACATTAGAAACTTGAACGTTCACGGCAGCACTTACAAAAGTATGTCACCTATCCCTGATTCAAATCTGCATTATTAATACTAATTTTTATAAATAATTACTTTCTCCTCAACACTAAAATGAATAAACTGTGTCAAATATTCTTTGAGTATAGTTCGACACGACACCTTTTTCATTTATCTTTATTTGGAAACTCTTAGACTGACTTTCTAAACCAAATGAATATATATCAGAACACAACTTACAGATTAGCTTAACTCTAGAGCAAACAAAACACTTAATTCCCCAGTAATCGTTCATCACTGTGAAAGGATAAGTTCTGATTTCCACAATGAAGCATGTGTTGGCCCTAAATGAAATCAATCCTGGGAGCCTTAACACAGTACATAGTCGCTCTACTGTGTGACCTTTCTACAAAGGTGAATTTTAATACACATGTTGACAGGCACACATTTAACTTACCGTTATAAGAGAGGCACCCCAATCCCTAAATTTAGGTACAAGAGTATGAGCAATGTTCTTATCTGTATACACACCAGTCCTAGTTTTTATAGTGAGTGGAAGGTTGGTAACATTGCTCATACTCCTCACTACAGACTCTAGAACCTTCTCTCGGCGCAGAAGACCACTTCCTCCACCCTAAAAGAAATGGAAGGCATATTTAAGCCAAACTTAATTTTAATCACCAATTATTATTTTTTAGTTGTACACTAATGCAAAAGTATTGACTATCAGAATTAAGCTAGAAAACTTGATGGAAAATAGTAGAGTGCAAGATTTAATAAAATAAGCAAACATTTGTCTAGAGAATCAATGAGGAAAAATCCCCTTGGCACATCTGGTGGGGATTATATGTAAGTCCTTTGAATCAGTATCTACTACCTTATTTGTCACTAAATTGGTTAATAAAATAAGTTTTACTTTATTATTGTGTTTAAAAGAAATAAAATTAGGCGGTTTTTAAGAAAACGCAGGGTAATTTTATTACCTGGAAATTATTAGAGATGGGAACCTCGAATACTTAAGGATAGTTGAGATTATATCCGACACCTTAGCTCAGTCGGAAGTGTGTCTGCCTACAGAGCTAAGGATCCGAGGTTTGATTCCTGGCATGGCCGAAACATTTATCATTGGTGAAATGTGGGTTTATTCTTTCACATTGATAAATTAACGGCCAGAGACTGGATGTTGTGCCTGTCCTAGTCTTTAGTTAGATTATAAGGCATATGAAACTATGACAAGACTAGCAAGCCTGAAGTGGAAAATATATGGCTTGAATAAAAAAAACTGACCCAGACCATTGGCTGAGAACAGTAATGGATATAAAGTAAAGTTGAAACTCAAAATAAGATAAAACATTCTTTAAATTATGAAATGGAATATGTTTGAGCTCTAATAATGCTCATTGGTGTTTCAGTCCCTAAATAATTATGGGAAAAACTTAGCAACAATATCTTGAAACCCTAAATTAACACCTAAATTGAATGCAAGAATGTTATAATGAATGCATTAAACAAAAAATGTAGACATTTAGTTTCTTTTTCTATCTTCTACTAATCTAGTACATTTCTATTTCCTCTTATGTTAATAATCTTTTGCAAAATTTGGGATTCATAGGTAAAAGGAAAATTCTGATTTGAGATTCAGCTTTGTAGAATAGTGAATATGACCCCGACTATAAAAAAATATGTTAATAATATAAATACAAACTTTAAATACTTTATATAAAACTTTTGAGTATATAAAATTATTGCTAAAATGACACACCCCATTACATTTAGGGTGTATCAAAGTTGTTTGTTGATAGTGATAAGAAATTAAACTTACCTGTTGATAAACTAGTTCAATTGGACATCCTAAATTCACGTCTATAAAATTTATAGACATTTGCTCCTCCAGTAGTTGAGTGCAGCGAGTCATCACATAAGGATTGTTTCCGCAAAGCTGTAAAGAACAGCAAAATAGACATTTGTTTCTTTAGCATTCAAACTCCAGTTTGGAGAGATTTACATTTGTAGCCCCAAGGTAAATATACTCCAGGATTTTTATAGGAAGCCCACTTTTGAACACGCCAGTGAATGAGTCAATAAAATTTGTGCCTGCTTCAGTGGCCGAATGGTTTAAGCCATCACTTTCGTTTAGTGAGAGAATGTCCTGCAGAGGACAGGAAGATTGAGGTTCGAATTTCGGTCGAGTCTAATCGCGCTGTTGTTGATGCAGCACACCTTCCAATCAGACAAGGTGTGATGTAGACGGTACAGGTTTCAGAACCCTATGTCAATATTGGATGATAATATGCCCTAAATAACAGTTTTGACCTCTTTTCCTATATTCCATCGTCAGAATATATACTTAACCACATGGAAGAAATGTCCACTCTTCCATATCCTTTGTCCTATTTCCTCCTGGATCTTATGGTTTGTGGTATTTATTCTTACTTCCTAGATAGCAGAAATCTTCTTCCTTTTTGAATTCCTTTCCAGTGGTTGTTACTTTCTTTGCTGGGTTTGTTAAAAAAATAATCAATTATAATTTTTTTCTTCAAATTATTATTTAAAATTTGTTTCAGAACTTCTGTACTGCTTATAGGAAAAACTTCAGTCAAACCCCAGATTGCTAGGCTGAAATTTGTCACATACTTTAGCTCACTATAATTTTTTTTTTTTAATTCATTGGGGGTATTTAATGAACTATTTCTAACTTAATGACAATATCAACACATTAAAATGTCTATTAGTAAAAGCAAAAGGTCCTGCCAATTTTGCCAAGAATGGTATTTTAACATACCTTCCAGAGTTCTTTAACATGCCACAATCGACATGGGGCCGACGGTGGGTTTACTTTATCTCTGAAGAAAATGGTGCTATAAATATGTATAGCTCGAGAAAAATCTATCGACCCCAGCTGGGTTTGAACCCACAAACATTGGGTCCTGAGGCGAGCGCCTTACCCCAAGACCTACATAGTTGACCAATATTAAAACTTAAGGCAATATATATTTATAATCTAATCACATTTCAAAAACATAATACCACATTAATATTGTGAATATTGATCAAGTTTATTGTAGAACTACTAACCTGAACTCCAAAGAGCTTCTCCGACTCGTGTCTCTTCACTAAAGCCCATTCTTGTTGCGTGGCTTGCAGCAAAGAGCTTGCCATGGCCATTTCTCCACATGTTATGTCCGCACCTAGCTCCTTACATATTCGGCGAAATGGCAGGTTCCCAACAGTTGTCAAGGGTGCCAGGTATAATTTATTTTGCCAATTTAACTACCAAAAAAAGAATACATTGAAACAAATTACAAAATGCTAAGCTAAGATTAAATTAAATACGTATATATAAATATTAGGGCTGGTCCCTTGAATCCTTAAGGCTATTTGAGATTAGAGGAAATTTAAAATTTGAGAATCAAATTCTTAACACAAAAGAATAAAATGATAGAATATTAGGAAAATTGTAAAGCACAAATAAAAGTAAATACACTAACACATATTTACACACACTTTGATATTTTGGTGCTATTATAGCATCTTCCAGCACAAATAAAAGTAAAAACACTATGTAATACATATTTACACACTCTTTGATATTTTGATGCTATAATAGCATTGACATATCGAAGAGTGTGTAATTTATATGTGTTAGTGTTTTTACTTATTACTGCTTATTGGTGGTTCAGAACCATTATAATTATAGAATGACCTTAACACCAGGACCCAGACCAGTAATTTAACACTTAACTGAATGTTATAAATTAATTACATTAATTACATTTAGTTACTATTTGAATTTTCTATTTTTCTACTATATTTATATTTCCTCGTGTGTTTATAACTATTCCAAGATTCGAATTTGATATTCAGAATAAGATAAAATGGAGATTCAGATTTGCATAATAGTGGATTCAACCCAACTCTAATAAATATATATGCATATATAATATTTGTACTTATAAATATATTTCCATGTATAAAATCATTTTCTCACCAGAATACTTTTCAGGCATTTTATTTACTGTTATTACCCAACCCCAACAATACCTCCCTCTTATCAGTAAGTAGTTTTGTTATATATGGAAGATGGTAGAGGAAATAGGTATAATCCTCTTTCCTGTACCATCTTCTATAGATAACAAAGTGTATTTTGAAAATTGAAAAGGGGTTTTTCCTTAAAAAGATACAATTAAGTTCAGTCCAATTTTTATAGGGAAGGGCCTTTTAGAAAATAAAAACACATTTTTTGAGATTGAACCAATTTAACTATATTAATAGTGTTATTTGGCCGTGATAGTATCTATAAATGTGACACCTCCAATTAACATAACCTGACACGAATAGATGAAAGTAGATTTAATAACTTCTTTAGCAGTCATATTTAAGACCTTTCCTAGCAAAATTGGATTGTAAAAATTTACCATTGTGATTCTGTTTTTTTAGTAAACACTATTATTACAAAATCTAGTGCATCATATGCCAATATTTGTAATTTTTTGAACTTGATTAACAATAGTTGTTTTTCCCCCTCTTGAAAATGTTTACTGTAAACAAAAGCGAGTATTTAAGATAAAGAAGAATGTTAGATTTATTAGACTTAATTGTTATGTTCATAACACTATAACACTAAATTTCAGATAATTTGTTACCATTTCTTGCCAAAGGAAATATTATATTTACAGACTTAAATTTATTAAACAACAAATGTTTATTTAACAAAATACAATAATTTTATCTAGCATAAATCAAGGTCTCAAGGAACCTTGGATTGTTTGATTTACCCAACTACTACTTAGAAGAGTTAAGAGAGTCCAGTTAAGAAAAAATCTACTATGGGTACTAAATTAAGAATTACTTTTTCAAAAAAAATTTAGCTTACCTCTTTCTTTTCTCTTTTTAGAGCCAAATCTGGGAGCAGAACAGGCCCACACATCTTATCTTCTACCTCATTATTTTCATTGGTACCTTTTTGGTCAGGAATGTGATCATCAACTTCCATTTTAACGTTTGAATATTGCTTTTCTTCCAGTTTTGTTTCGTTCCCCTGCCCGTCAACTTTCCTTGCCCCCGACCTTACTTCAGCTTTCTTCTGTTTCATTTTGTCTAGACTCGTTATGATGTTCTCACTTTTGGAGAAATCGTATCGCCGTTTACGGAGATCGGCCTGTAGTTCCTTGGTGAGAAAGTTGATTGTTGAAGCATCTGTCCGATTACAGGACTTATTGGAACAGTTCTTACCCTCTTTTGTCAAATGCTGAGAACCAAACCTATAATAAAATCACATTCATCTATTTGTAATAAGATGATAAAATAATTTTTAGTTTAAATATATTTAAATCGGACACAAAGTTTATAGGATTTATTACCTCCTTTATTAGTTACATTGTCTCATGTCACTCTTGTGTGTTAGATTGAATTACTGGTGAGAGGAAGACCAGGGTTTGAATTCAGTTTGGGATAAACTTACTGAGATTTTTTCCTAAATGGTTTCCCACTCTCCTTTCAAATAAATGCGGGTACATTTATTCTAAAATTCTAGATTCCTGAATTCTATCCCATTAGTGTATTTAATATATAGCCCAAACTGATGCTAAGATGTAGTGTGAAAAATATCCCTTTATTGAACTATCTGAAAAATACAACAAAATTTAATTTACTTGAAATATTTTATTTCATTTTAAAAGGTAGCTTACCTGCATGTTTGGCCTCTTGGACAGTGACCATTCACACTATATAAGTAACAAACTGGACCTATGTCGGGAAGCTTGGAACTTATATACTCTGGAACATTGTGAATGAATGTGCACTTCTCGTTCTTACACTCCGGCCATGGTTCATCTTCCGGCACATCCTGGAGAACAGGACAGAGGCGGCTTTCTCTACTTAACTTGAACGGGGGAGGTCGAGATTTGTTTTGACCTAGAAAAAAAAAAATTAATTACCAAGTTCATTTTATGTCTGGACTCAAAGACATAGAGAGATGGACAAAGGCTGCCATTTAGCCAATCCATAAATCTTGAAAAACAGGCTAAGAGAATTGAAGGATGTGAAAAAATCTGGAATTTCATACAACTTAAGAAACGGTACCAAAAAAATTTACAAAGCCACAAGAGCATTTGATAAATTAAATAAAAATAATAATGTAGCCTTAAATTTCCTGGTAATAATTTGGCCCAATGATATGTTTATTTTAGGCCAAACTTTAGATATGCAAATAAAAAGAAAGAATACAATATTTTAGTAAAAACTATATACTATACATATATAAGTTACTATAAAAATTAAATTTTTGAATTAAATATTATTTTGGAAAACCAATTCTAAAAATCTATGGGTGTGTGGATGCAATGGGATAAAAATTAAGTTGCACAATATTCAAACAATATTTTATTAAATTATACCAACTTTCCACTTAGAACATTTCTAAAGGGTGTGTTTTTCATTTTAATTTGGGGGAGCAAACCTGCTTTGGTAGCTGCATGCCAATAGACTAGACTATCGATGGAGATTGGGGTTCGAATCTCGGTGTCAGGTTTATAAAGTGTAGTTTTTCAAAAATGGTTTTCCACTCTTCATCCATACAAATGCAAGTACACTTCCCCTAAATCCAGCCTTTCTAATCCCTAATTCATTAGCTTAGTTAGTAAAATGTCAGCCCCACATGCATCTCCCAAGATTTTTGTTTTGAGCAAAAATTTACCCCCCGCAGTTGAATCACAAAAAAAGTAAATTATTTGAGCCCATTTTTGTAATCACAAATAATGTACCAACAACTAAATAAATGTGATGTAATGTAATAATACATCTCTTTACGGTTTATTAACATTTAATTTATGAAATAAGTAGCCCTAGGATAGTGTAATATATATGTTCTGAAAATAAAATAAATTATAATATAGGGCCTATCAGTATATTGTAGTGAAATTTTATGACTTACCTCTACGTTTTTCTTTTCTCGACAGGTAACATTGTTTCTTGTTTGGTGGTTCTTGGTTGGATGTTGTCTCATCGGTCATATCAACCTCCAAATTATTTAAATCTTCTTCTTTTTGACATGGCAGTGTGTTTGGAGTTGGTGATTTATCATTGCCAGTCAACACAAATCTGAAATAAATGAGCAAATATTGTTTATTTTGAATTATGGCAAAAAATATATTGAAAGAGATTATTTTTATTTAGAACCCGTTCGGGTTATACGCTTAAGTATTAATTACGCTAATGGATTAGGTATAGGACAAGTTGAATTTAGAGGAAGTGAACCCGTATTTGTGTGAGAGTAGAAAACCATTTAGGAAAAACCACCCCCATTTCACCCTACCAAGATTTGAACCTCGATCTCGCCGTCCTCTGCAGGCTGGCTCAACACAAAACGAGCGCGTCAGCCAACTGTGCCACCGAGGCGGGTGAGATTCTATTGTTTTCTCTTTATAGCAAAATTGTCTGACATCTTAGCTCATTCTGTACTGTGTATGTATATAGAGCTAAGGGTCGAAGGTTCATTTCCTGGCATAGCTGAAAAATTTATCATTGGTGAAATACAGTAGGTTCCCCCTTTAAGCCATCATAAATTAACGGCCAGAGGTTAGGTGTTGTGTTTGTTCTATATTTAAGTTAAGTTTTAAATTGTGTGTTAATTAGAATCAGTCAACTCAAAAAGTGCACATTAAATACCTCAAATAAATTAAATACAATATGATGCATTAACAAAGTGGTTATGTAATCTTTTGATGGAGAGAGTAATTCAGAGAAATATACACCAGCATACGTGCCGTGGTAAGATATAAAATCCACAATGTGGCAAAACTATTCCAAGGGCATTCAACCAGGATTCAAACCATTCACATTTCAAAGGCAACGGAGTCAAATAAAGCTATACCATAATAATGTGTTTTGGGTTCACTAGGGAACTATGTGGTGGAGACATTTGTTTGTTTTCTTTTAACTCTAAAGATTTAGTACTACATAAGTTGGATTGAAATTTTGATGTCATAGCAACTATATTAATTTCTAAGCATGTAGGATATATTTAAGGATCAAAAATTAATGTATATAGTTAGTAAGTAAAACTAAAATGGTAAAGTAAACAGTAAGGTATTCAAAAGAAAAATGTATCAATTCAGCTTAAATCTCTCAAATAGGCCTATGTCAACAAGATTTACAAAATAATAGGCCTACTTATATAAAGGTTAGAAATAACTAACTTCAATTATTTTTATATATAAGGCTAGGATTTATCGTCAAGGCAAATTTAAAAATTTTAGGTACCAACTGGTACTCCACAAAAATACAATTATCTTATAATTGTATAACCATCCATTTATCAGACAATTAAAAATTAAAATAAGTTGGGATGGTATGATACAGTACCTAAAAATAGTTTAAAAGTTGTTTTTTCGAAACATTGATTCAGATAATAATTATTTTTATACTATTTTTATTTTTATATTGGTTTATATTTTTATATTATTTTAATTTTATTGTCATCGTCGCTGTTGTTATTGTTATTATTGTTATCATCATCATCACCATCATCATTATTATTATTATCACCGCGTCTTACTACCCGTTCGGTTTGTACGCACTTACGCTAATGAGTAATGTTAGGTTGATTGTGCTATGAAATGGAGGACCTACAGTTTAACGTGGAATCCAAACCACAGTGGAGGCCTGGCATTCCCCACATTCACAAGTTGTGATTAATACACATCTTGTCAGAGGTGAAGGAAGGGTTTGGCAATTAGATAAATCTGTACCAGGACAGAGGATTGAACCCCAGACTCCCAGCACAGAAGTCTAGCACCTTACCCATAAACCACCAGGTCACCTAGTGTTTCAGATCTAAACTCAATATTAGGTATGATGTTTCTTTCATGAGTCACTATAAAGTGAGGCAACATAAAAAAAACTATATATTAATTAAAACACATAGCTTTAGTTTTATAAATATTGTAATTTTAAATATTTGTTTATATGTTATGAATTACATACTTACTCTACTAACAAACATAGGCTTCCATTTTTTAAACAATTTAAGTTTAAATTAAGTAAAAACCGGCAAAAGTTATAATAGTTTGTTTTAGAGTTTCAAATGTTTTTCTGCAACATTGTCACAGATGAATAAAGTATTGGAATAAGTGATATTCAACATGGTTAAAACTCGCTTCGGTGGCCAAAGGGTCTAAGGCGTTAATCTTGCAATGGACTGAAATGCCAATGATGGGGGATCACGTTTCGAATCTCAGTTGAGTGTAGCCTAATGAGGGTGGTTTTTTCCCAAAATGGTTTTCCACTCTCCTTCCAAACAAATGTGAGTACACTTTCTCTAAATATAACCTTCCTCATTAATAAAATCATTAGCGTGATTAGTTAAAGCATATAACATGAATGGGCAGTAGGATGAGGTTTTAAAAAATGGTTAAATGTAAATTAGGTATATTATTTGGATCACAAGTTGTGTAGTTATTTTCAGATGTAGGCCTACTACTGTATTAAAATAAAACAATTAGTTATTTGGTCTAGGGTAACAGTTTGTGGAAATCTATAACTTATATATTATGTTGAAGCACATAATCTTAAACCTCATCTTTTTAGACCGTAAAATCCACATCTATATAGAATTTCCTTAAGGATCCTTAAAATGGAAACTGCATCTATTCATCTATATCCTTAATCACATGACCATACAAATCAATGAGAAAGTCAGAGATTGGACCTACATCCATTTTAACTATTCGAAATAAAATATCTTAAGCAGGGCTCAAGCAAACATGATTTGTGAAGCAGCGGTTACTAAGAATATTAATGGGAAGTTTAACCTATAAAGCGATGGCAATATTTGCAAGAACATAATATTTCTCAGAAAACTGTTTCCGAGATGTTACTCTTCTTGGGGTTTTTAAGTTTTCAGAAAAATATGTCTGAAATAGTTTTGTGCATAAAACTCTTATTTTTTATTTGTTTGCATAGCAACGAGTTTTTTCACACAAATATTTACTATATTATTATTATTATTATTATTATTATTATTATTATTATTATTATTATTAGCACCGCGTCTTACTACCCGTTCGGGTTATACGCACTTACGCTAATGTGTAATGGTAGGGTGATTGTGAGATGAAATGAAGGACCTACAGTTTAACGTGGAATCCGAACCACGGTGGAGACCTGGCATTCCTAATATTTACTATACAGTGGTTGGTAGTCCAAAGCCATCTGTTATCATCTAATCCTTAGAAAGTTAAAGATGATCCAACTTCAGCGGAGTGATAAGGTTTAAGGACTTCAC
Organism: Timema californicum; assembly: GCA_902141385.1. NCBI lineage: Eukaryota > Metazoa > Arthropoda > Insecta > Phasmatodea > Timematidae > Timema > Timema californicum. The sequence goes on along the minus strand of CABFOW010003055.1, from coordinate 56,500 downwards.
GGCTCTGTAAACAGTATAATGTTAGTGTGGAGTGGAACTCTTACGGACCACTACCTTCGCATCTTAGATAGGCCTACAGTCTGTAGACAGGGCTTTACGTGTACGCTTTATGAATGCAGCCTGAAAAACAGGTGCACTTAATAGAGATTAGCAATAATCCAAGAAACAAGGATTCTTAATGTAAACCTGTTTTGCGCCAAATAATAATATTAATTGTTATGATTAATAAGTACATTAATTGGGCATTTTTTGTTTGTTTTTAGTAGTGTAGCAATGCTTTTTTTATCATAACGAGAAGATGTGAAAGATGCTCTAATTTATTCATTTTGCTCAACAAAATCTGTTTAATATAAAAATGCACATGCTAGTGATAGAAAATTTAAAGATATTTAAGAAACCTGTAAGATTACATCTTGAGCGAAAAAAATATTCCTCAACTATCATACATACTCTGCTTTTATACGCGCAACCCCAGCTTTCAAATCAATAACGCTGTTTACAACTTTAGTTGTAGAAGACAAGTCCATTCTAAATAAAATATGAAACCAATGTGCCCAGATCACATGTTCAACAAACCGGCAAAAATATAAAACAATAATTGATAGATGAGACCAAAATTATAAATGTTTCATTACACGAACACCAACGTTTTAGCAAAAAGGAATACGTGGAGTCAATACGCATTTTACGTATTACCACATAGAAGATAGATAACGTATTCTAAATATTAACCATATTAAAAATTGGTTAACAAGCTGTTAACATTTATTTAAAAGTCTGGATTGGTGAAGGGAATGACATTATTAATTGTACCAACTGCTAGACAAACAGTGCAGGCCAAGGTGACAATACTCTTGCTAGTGTAGCATGTGACCAGCTCTATCGTCGTGATGGAGGCCGTCTTGTTCATGAATTAACATGCCGTCTGATTGTGTGCCAGAAATCACTGAAACAATTGAACTGATAATCTTAAAAATAAAAATATAGGAACAATATAGTTGAAATCTCCTTTCCATAAATAAAATGTTGGTATTAATGACCGGTATACTTGGCGTTAGTTTAATTGTTTCTTTTTTGAAAATTGATAAATGACACCTGGACACGGGAATCAAACCCAGGACCTTTGGATTAGTACGGGTTCGATTCCCGTAGTCAGGTGTCATTTTTTAATTTTCAGAAAATGATATATAGATGGAGTAATCCTCACTAAAAAGCATAAATAATAGTTTTGGCTATTTGATTCATTAAATGTTTCTACCAGCCATCGCTTTGAAAAGTTATAGATTGTAATAAAAAATTAATAGTAGCGAGAATTGTAGAAAATAAATTATTTAATCTAAATGTGTAGAATAAAATTTAAATAGGGACCGTGTTTAGCCACTGATGGCTTTAGTAAGAACGCTGCAATGCCGATATGGTAAAAATGTGAAACTTTGAAGTGTAACGGCCGATAGCAATCGTATGACAACAGTGTGACATATTGTCAGCACAACAAACTCTCTAGCTATTAATCTCAGTTTTCTAGACCAGAGCCACCAACTATTCATTCAAGTAGTTCCTCATTTGGCCTCACGAGGCTGAGAAAACCCCCAGAATAGTGAATTATGAAAAATGGGACAAGTGGACTAAACTGTGTATGATGGAGAGGTCAAATTTTGCGTAGTAAGGTTCCAAATGGAATTAATAACTCCGTTTATACTATCCTCTGCCCACTCTAATGCAATACCAGTTCAGTTTGTATCAAAGTAAGGTGCCTATACAGACAAAATGCATGAAGAGCTATGTGGATCAGGTAGTCAACACGAGAAGAATGATAATTGTCAGATGAAAACAATCGTTTGGAAGCTGAGCAGATCAAGTGCCCGACACAATTTGGACCAACTGATATACAGCCTCATACAAAGTGAACTGATGGCATATCGAATGCTATTGATTGAATCTTGTGTACGCTCCATCAACCCGGAAAGGTACAAGTCTTATTTTGACCGATTATTCTAAACCAGTCACTCACCACGCTTCAAATTATGAGCTGACACAGTTAATGAGAAATACGATGGATGAACGCTTTCTGGCCATTGAAGCCAAATTTGGTGGAAACCAAGTGACCAGCCCATGACCTGCCCGGGACCAACCGTTCCATCCCCAGGGCTTATCCTTGAGAAAGGTAAAGCACTCGTCCCAACAGTGGATGCCTGAAGGTCCCTATACTCACCAGATGTGGCACTTCTGACGAATATGGAAGTTAATGCTTTACAAATGCCCCTAAAATGTATGGACAAGATGATAGAGCAGTGCTTCCTCCAGGTTACAATCCAACAGTAGTTGTGACTGTGGCTTTATCTATACGTACACCGAGAGGAGGTGTAGCAGAAGGGCACTATCAGTGACCTCAAACCCCACCATATGGAAACACTGACACACCCATCCCAGGACTCCATGGGGGCTTGATCCTAGAAGAATTCGGTTGATGGAACTATCTGCAATTTATCAACTTTTTCTTTGAATGAAAATTGTATCTGAGTATTTGAAGGTAAGGTGGGAAGCTAACCATTGGGCGAGCTCATTCACTTTTTGGTTGTTCCCGGGATCTTCCTACTACACTTGGTTTTTTGCTGTGAAAAGAAAATACAATAAAAGGAGTAGTAGGGTGAAGCTCGGGACTCAGTCGGAAGCCAATGTGCTATCGTGATCTCTCTAATTAATTTATATTTTATGATTTCTACTTCTCATCATTTCATCCTGATATTCATAATAAATATAAATATTTAATTATACTTGAATGATTTAATTTTCTTAAAACCTAGGAAGGCCATTCATATTTTTTACTATTAAAACTAAAATAAAGTTTCATACTTTTTTTTTTATAGTTATCTTTCACAGAGAGTCCCGTCCACTAAACGCATGTAAAGATTTTTTTCCTAAATTTTGCTTACACTGAAATCACTGATAGTAATTTTCCCAGCATGTGTATTATATTTGCCATCGTTGTTTTGAGAGATAAATAATTTTACTCTAATAAGGAAACGCTCATGAGATCTTAGGGATTTAGTTTTCAACTATTATATTTGTAAAGTAGGAAGTTTATTATCTTTCTTGTTCATGGTGGTTATTCAAAAACTAAATTTTTCAGAGCGATGGTATGTTATTTAAATTAACCCGATACAAACACAGATGTGTACTGTAATAATTCCATATTTATGAATGTGATTATGTTTAGAATTTTTGGGAGATATGGATATCTACTTTCTCATTTATTTACATTTATTCTTGGATGTACCATAACCCTACATTTTTTGACATTTGATAATGTAAACAAAAATAAAGACCATACATTATTTCCAAACATATATACAAATAGACCTTCAGAAAAATTAACCAACAACTTAAACTATTTGTTGGTCATTGTTATTATTAGTGGGCCAACAAACATTAAACAAAGAGAAGCGATTCGTGACACTTGGTTAAAATTGATAGAAAATGTAGACAATATTAAGCATTATTTTGTTATAGGAGGTCTTAACCTAAGTAAAGAAACATTTGTATCTATTAAACAAGAACAACATTTTAATAACGACTTGATAGTTCTTCCTAATATTGTTGATGCATATCACAATTTATCTAAAAAGATTTTAGAAACTTTTGTTTGGTTGGATAATAGCAATTTTACATACAATTTTGTTTTGAAATGTGATGATGATTCATTTATTCAGATCAAAGACCTATTCACCGAACTGAAGCATTACCACATACAAAATAAGTTGCATAAACTGTATTGGGGCTTTTTTAATGGACGAGCTCAAGTTAAAAAAAGAGGAAAGTGGAAAGAATCTAACTGGATATTGTGTGATTATTATCTACCATATGCATTAGGTGGAGGATATGTTTTGTCAGAACCACTTGTTAATTTTATTGCAACTAATGCACATCAATTAAGGTAAGCTTAATATAATTGTAAATATAATTGAATATCAATCTAAATGTATTCGATTTTGATCCTGGAAGTTGGGTGATTTCCCATTAGTTTTACACCTTAGCTAAGTCGATAGCGAGTTTGCTTACTGAGTTAAGGGTCCCGAGTCTGATTCCCGACATGGCCGTAAAATTTACAATCATTAGGGAAATTTGAGCCTCCCTTTCCACAATGATGAATTAATGGCTGTGGTCTGGATATTATGTCCATTATAAATTTAAGTAGGCCTAAGTTAAATAAGTCATGTGCTGATATGATAGTTGGCTTAGAAAGTTCATGTAAAATACAGATTATGTACATACATTATAGTTTCTTTTAGTAGCCTAATTAGTTTAGAGTAGACAAGGTTTCTAGCTTTGATCATATCTGCATTTATGACATTATTCACTGCTTACGGTAAGGATGCTTTACCAATCGTGGTTGGCACATTTTAGCTAGTATATATCACAAGTACAACTGTTGCTTATTCTTGCGCACTTGCACTGTTTCTATAAACTAATATCCCTAAGTTACTATAGAGATTGTGTTTCTGGCCAGTATATTGTTGTTAGGAGGTAATGTGGTGCACGGACACACCAGGGCTCTAGCCATATCATTATTACCTTAAGTTAAAACATTGGCATATCTAGAATGCCTACTAATGGGGAGCGCACGTAAATTAAAAGTTTCATACCTAACAAAAATTATGAAAATAATAATCTCATACTAAAATAAAGTAAGGAAATAATGTATGCATACCTTAGAACAGAGGTCCCCCAATTATTTTTGATGGCGGTCAGTTTTTAAAACTCGACATACTTCCGCAGTCTGGCAAATTAAACAATGACTCAAGTTCAATCCCTATACCACTATACTAGGCCTAATTCAAAAACATGTCTTTCTTTCCTTATAGTTATTTTACTTATTTATTATTGCTGGCCTCTCATGTCTACTACCCGCTCACCACCGAAATAGCATAATGTCTTTTGTTCATAGCTATCTCGTCAAAGTTAGCATAATGTCTTTTGTTCATAGCTATCTCGTCAAAGTCCTTAAAAATGTATCTGCGGTCCGCCATTTGGTGACCACTACTTTAGAATTATTAAATGAAATATATTTCCCCCTGATATTAAATGTTTTATTGATTTACAATTCAAACTTTTATGTGCTTTTTAAAAGACATTTTTCAAAAATCTCAAGAAGGCCCCCCTCCCCTTTTCCTCGTTCATACACCCTTCCGCTGGATTCAGCTTTGAGTTAAAATGTGACAGTAAATATTAACTTCTGAGAAAATATTAACACTAGTTAGGCTAATTTATTATTATAGGCTTTAACTAAACCATTTCTCTGGAACAAATTATAGGCAAAGGTGTTGTTAGTATAGGAGACAGGGACAACATGTCTCCCCCAATAATATGTGCAAATAGGACACTCTTAAGTACTTAGCATAAAAGAAATCAAGATATTTTTATTCCTAAAATTAAAAGTTCTCATTTGGAGCAATACATGGGGTAAAAAAAAAAATACTTATATATACCAGTAATCAATTACATTATGTATATTATTTATGTAATTCATTTGATACAAAATAGTTTTTATTTTCTAACTTAAAGTGAACATGGGTTCATTTTGTTTGTTCCCAACTAAGAGCTTGAGACACCTATGACTATTATAAATCCATAGTTTTTTCAACTTACATGTTAATTTTAATAATTTTTCCTTTCATCTGTAAAAGAATCTTCACAGTTTAATAGCAATTTTTTTTTAAATTCAATTTAGTGTTTAGTGGTTAAAGTAGTTTTAAATATATACTTTTAGGGTCATCAAATAGGCCCTATCATACAGTTTTAATTTTTTCGATTTAACTCCAAGTAGAATATTAAAAAAAAAAGAATGAACCATAATCACTCAATTAACTTGAGATAAACTTGAGGTAAAATAATATATAATATGGCTGAAACATTCAAGGCAACCTTTGATAATTTTATATTAAGAGTGAAAACACAAATAAATCAAATCTAATATTATGTGGGCGATATGTAAGAACATTAGTGAATGCTCAGTGGGCCGATAGTGTGGTCCTGAACACACTATCGCTCCACCTTTTGACTTATGATGACTCCAGCAAACCCACGCTAGTGTTCACTTAGCATCCACTTAGTCAAGTTCTTGCATACGGCCTTATGACATAGTCTTGCCAGCACCTGGTAGAGTGGGGTGGGATCAGAATGTCTTAGTGGACATCATCTGTTGTCTCCATGCATATGATGACTGTGAAAGTGGTTGTTGGTTTAGGTTGGTTACTTAACAAGTTGGGTTTTTTTTAGGTTGTTCCAAAGTGAAGATGTGTCAGTGGGAGTATGGTTAGCAAGCGTATCAGGAATCGAGAGACGTCATGATCCGCGTTTTGATACAGAATATGTTTCGCGAGGCTGCTCGAACAGTTACCTTGTGACTCATAAACACAACACAGAGGATATGGTACAACTATTTAAAACCATTCAATCTAAAGGCATGTTGTGTCTTGAAGAATATAAAAAAAGGTACTCTTACATTTATAACTGGGAGGCACCTCCGTCTCAGTGCTGCATCAGAAACAATGCCAGTATTCCTTAGTTTTAAACTCACTCTACATATTGTGACAGCTGATAAACCATGTTCAAGGAAGGAAAGCACTAGACACATCTCTTCTTCTCCAAATCAATAGACTGCTTAACGAGGGACTTTGTTAAACTTGTATCTATTCCTAGTGCGCTGTCCAAACTTTTGCACCAAGAGGTATGACTATCTCATTTAAATGTTAACTCTGAAATTACTTTTATAATAAAAATCATTATAGCTGTATTACTTAAATAAATTAATTAATTGCCAACTGAAAAACTTTTTACTTTGACAGTGTTAAGTTTATTATTCTTTTATTGTAAACTTGATTGGCAAGATAAATTGTCAATTACATTATATGACCATAAAGCAATAGGCCTATTACGTTAGATGAACTGGTGAAATATTGATCAAAGCTATCGATTCATGCACTATAACAATGTTACTGTACTTAAGTTTAAACTAACATTAGCAGCAAGAATACACAAGTATAACATAAACGCATTATAAGACTATTTTATCCATTGCCTGATGTATAAACTATTATATTTTGGAGCTGTAGTCAGCATTTAAAGAGCGGGTTACATTAGGTTGTCAAAACTATACACTTACAAGCAGTAGTGGGATTCAGCTGAGTCAAGCGAACCTGTAACTAGAATTCCTGAGTAAACCAAACTCGTCCTTAATTCTTAGGAATCTGCTGCTATTCACATTGTGGTCAGGTGTTTTCTTTCATAGTAACATGCTACATTAACAAAATTTGAGGATGCTCAAGTCATCAACCTAAGCCTTATCGACGAAGTAACTGATACTCACCATTACTATTGAGCCACTAGTCTGCCTACAGCCTACTTCATTTTATCGATTCTTTTAAGTTCCGGGCACTAGCACCACGGGCACTTAAATTCTCAAGTTATGGTTCTAAGTACTAACATTAAAGTGGTGCTTCTACTATTCTCTTAACTATGGCCCAGCTGCTCAGTGCTCGGCCTCGTCAAAAAAATATTGGACACAGTTATAAAAAACATTGAAGCCAGGTTGATGTAATCACTTAAATTCAGGAAATAAAACAGAAAATATTGATGGTAAAATTCAGAAAATTGTAAACACACTAGACCAAGATGGTTCGAATATTGATGAATTTGTTGTCCCTTGGAAAGCTTCCAAAGAAAAACTTCACTATGAAGGGCAAAAAATATTATGTCACTGCTATTAGTTCTGCGGAGGCAGAAAGTGTTTTTTCCACGATTAATCATATATATTCAAATAAATAAAGCCGCCTCACATTTTAGAATGTTGGAAATTTGATGACAATAAATATGATTGACTTCCCATTGGACTCCTGGAAACTTCTTTAGTTCAAATGTGGCAAACAGCAAATTACAACAGGGTGAAAAGGAGACAAACTAAACTGTATGATGATAATCAATTAGTGATTTGAAGGTAATTAAATAATTTAAATAAAATATATTTTGTTTTTATTCATCACTATTTGTAATAAATAAAATGATAGAATAATAGGAAAATAAGAGCACAAATAGAATTAAAACACTAAGACACACTTCAATATTTCAATGCTATTATAGCATCTTAGGAAGTAATAGTAGTAAAACTAAAATAGTAGGCAAATAAAAATACATATTTATACACACTTCAATTTTTGATACTATTATAGCATCTTGAAGAGATCAAAACAGTATTGAAATATTGAAGTGTGTGTAAATGTGTGTTAAGTGTTTTTACTTTTATTTATCACAGATGGTTTTTGCTCAATGCACTTTATTTTATACATATTATTTATCACTATGAAAGGGTGCTGCTAAAGTGCTAATATTTTTGAATCCAAACATAGCTTATAAGGAATTACACGTTACATAAAAAGGCTGATTTGCGACAACTTTATTTCCTAATGTTGGTGTTTATCTTCAACCAGGTGCACTATAGGGTTTTAAATTTTCAGGAAAGTACTTGTGCATTTCCTTAAAATTTACCCTCATCATGTGTCTTAGTTACTTTTGTCGACCTCGATGGTCTTGGGGTAAAGTGCTTCCCTTACAACCTGATGTTCGTGGATTCAAACCCAGGCAGAGTCAACAGATTTTTCTTGAGTGATAAAAATCCATAGCACCCCTTTTTCAGAGGGGATAGTGGAGCCATCGGTCCCATGTTGATTGTGACTTGTAAAATAATCCTCAAAGGTATGTTAAAATACGTTTCCCTGCAAAATTCCTAAGCCCTTTTGCACTCACTCATAGAAATTCTTGTGTACTGATATAATCAGTTCAGTTTATATAGTGCACATTAAATAACTCAAACAAATAAAATTGACTTTAATAAATTTTGAATTACAAAACCCACGACTTTAAGTTTGAATGTGACACAAATACAGTAGCAATTTAGCTATCACTAGTACAAATGATCATATAATATATTTTGTGGTTATTTATTCTAAGATACACAACAAATTTAACTGTTATTTATTTTGTCAACATGTTTAATTATTGAAACAAATATTACATGTTTGGAAAAGTGCACTGTGGGTCCTAAGAATGAAAGGTTTCATGTGATTCTTATCATTTCCCTTACTCTTTAAATGTTTTTTTATCTTTATTGTTACATCTTTCTTATAAACAGATAGAAAATCTGATGCTTTGTGCCTAAGCCGATAGGGCTATGTAGATTGAAAAAAGAGTCCCAGGTTCAATTTCTCAGTCAAAAAATTACAATTGGTGAAAATGAGTTTTCCCATTTTATGGTGATTTGACGGCCAGGAGATTGGTTCTAGAATTCAATTGGTAAGTTTTGTGTTGATACAATTACTCTGTTCAGAAAGTGAACATTAAATATACCAGACAAATAAAAAGATACAAAATTTACATGTTATTTTAAAAACATATTTTTTTTATTTTACAAATAAAATGTTTTCATACAAATGAAGATTATTAATATTTACAATAATGATAAAAATACAATAATAATAGTCAATATTTTAAGACGAACTTTGAAGTCGAGTGGATGAATTCATTCCAAATATTTATAAAGTTCCACATTTAATGAGCATTCATGCAGGAATAGATATATTTAAAAAAAAAATAGATACACAAATATACTTTCTAAAAAACGGTAAAATTGAATCATCAACAAAATATAGAATACATATTTTAGTTGATAAGGTTCATGATGCTTAAAAAGGTATATTACGCAACTGTGCTTAAGGTAAAAAAGTGTGACTGAACCATCAACAAAATAAAAGTTTTAATCATGTCTATTTTGTTTGTTAAAACTGTGCTTATAGTAGAAAAAAAAAGATAATAAAAGTCAAACTGAACCATCAACAAAATATAGAATAAAAGTTTTAGTTGATCAGGTTCATATGTAAAATGGCATATTATGTATGAAATTGTGCTTAGACACATTCTCAGAATTTACACAGCTTGGTTAAAATTATTTTCAACTACATGGGAAGTAGGTGATTTTTCTGTACAAAGTCATTTGTTACTTCTTCTTACGGTCTGCAGTACACTTTGGACAAAACCATTTACCTTTGGGTTTTGTCGTTAAACCAACACAGGCAAAATGGAACCATTCTATTGGACACTGGAATTGAAAAAAATGTTAATTTATATACAAGATCATTGTGGTGGTACTTAACTTCTGTAAATAATTTGAAATGTCTTTAGCAGTATGTAGGCTTAAATTAGAAATAGCTTGTTTAAAATGTCATAAAAATGACAATCATATAGGGATAGAAGTGTAAGAAGTAATAGATATGGAAGAGAAGTGTCGTGCAAGTGTAAATACTATAGAGGGTGTACTTTTTACCCATTGTAATCTCTCATCTGATCCAGCCTGTGGCCAGGTCAGTTTAGTAAAATACCTTCATATTCCTCCTTTAATTTCTTCCATTCTTCTCCTTTCACTTAAACACTTTCTGTTATCTGCTTCTCCCATCTCTTTCTTGGTCTCCCTTGTGGTCTTTTTCATACATACTTAATTTCCAACATTTTCTTTGGCATCTTACCTTTTTCCATCCTCATTACATGCCCATACTATCTCATGGACTCCTTGTACCCCCACTCTTTCCCGGATAACTTCATTCCCAATCTAGTTTCTCCTCATGACAGCTAACACGTTCCTTACAAACTTCATTCTTATGGCCTCCACTTTCCTAGTTTCCCTTTTACATTGAATGTCCAGATTTCTACATCATATGTGACTGGGTCAAAAGTACGCCCTATAAAACACTCCCCCAAGTTTTTTTGCCACTCTGTTCATGAAAATTTCCATTACCATTACAAATAGTAATGGTGAAAGCGCACTCTCTGTCTTAACACAACTTCTCTTATGCTCATACATGTGTTTCACTCTCATTACATCTCCTCTTTCCAATTTGGCCTCCTCCATTACTTTCCCATCACCTCCCAAGTTTTATTTATACCCAGCCTATAATATGCCTTCTCCACATCCATAAATACTATTACCAAACCTTTCCCATATTCATACCTTCTTTCCATCAAATGTTATATGGCAAATATTAAGTTTAGTGTAGACCTGTTCCCTAAATCCGTTCTGTTACTTACTCTCTACCTTGCTTTAATTCTATTTCTTATTCTCTTTTCCAGTATTTTTTCATATATTTTTGTACAGTGGCACATCAGCGTTATCCCCCTATAATTTGTATACCTCTTCCTGCTTCCTTTCTTGAAACTAGGTTGTAACTCAATTTTTCCAGTCTTGCGGTACCTGCTACTCTTGTCATTTCCACAGTCAATTGGTCCACACCCAGCGTTTTTCCTTGTTTCATTCTCTCACCTCTTTGCATGTTGGACCTTTTCCTCCTCTTCTATTTCTTCGTGCTCCTGTGTTTCATTCTCATCCTCTTCCAGGATGAACATTTTCCTCTTTTCTCTCTCCTTCTGTTTCTTACTTGATTATGTAACTCCTTCCACGTCCCGTTCCAGTATTTATCTCCGGATGCTTTATTCTCCTCCTCTAATGCTTCCTTCACCCTGTTGTCCTTCCACTTATTATTTGCCCTCCCACATACCTCCTTTGCAGCTCCCAATAGACTGTTCTTAAACCTTTCCCATTCAACCTCTACACTTTGCATCTGATCCTTGGGTATTAAGCTTCTTGCCTTTCTTAAATACAGCTTGTTTTCCTCTTCATTATTTAGCTTCCACACCATTCTTTCTTATCTTACTACCTTTCTCCTACATTCCCATCCCTTTATGTCTGCCAGCAATAACCTATGGTCACTATCTAAGGACACACTTGTTATTACCTTGATGTTTACGGTTTGCTCTTTTCAGTTCTTCATCCATAATAAAGTAGTCTACCACCGACTTTTGCGCCCCATTCCAATTGTATCTAGTGATCTTATACCTTTCTCTTTCCTTCTTATGCCAGTTGTTTGTCACTTTCATTTTATTTATTTCACATAACTTCAATAGCCTTCTAGCCTCCTCATTTCTGTCTCACAATTCTTCCTTAACACCTCCTCAAACTCTACTCTCTTTTTTACTATTTTTGCATTTAGATCCCCCATTACTATCTGACACTAGTTTCCCATATGCCTTTCCAGGTCTCCTCAAACTTGTCTTTTTCTTCTACAGGGCACCCGATTTGTGGGGAATACTCTTGTATCACCTCCACCTTTTTTTTCCTTCTGTCATTTATTGTCATCTTTATTATTCTATAATTCATCCCTACTACCTCCGCCTAGAGCCCCTCTCACTACGAAGCCTACTCCGTTTCTCCTCTCATCATTTCCCATCCAATGCATAATGAAGCCATTCCTTACTTCCCTCGTGCCACTCCCTCTGACCCAGGACATTACTCTTCTCTTGTTCATCGTATCTACAATCTCCTCCACAATTCCAGTCGGTGTGCCAATGTTCAGAGTTCCTATTCATTCATAGCGGTTTGTCAACGATTTTTCCAATCCAGCATTTTAACATATGCAGCATAAACGTGGACAATAAATGTGAGACAAGGAAAGTGGAGGCCATGAGAATTAAGTTTGTAAGAAGCATTTTAGCTGTCACGATAAGAAATAGGATTAGTAGTGAAATTATCCAGAAAAGAGTGAGGGTACTGGGAGTACATGATATAGTAGAGAAGGAAAGACTGAGATGGTATGAGGTCATTACCATTTGAAATCAACCAATGAAGCAACCCTTCTCAAAGGTATGTTTTTTTTTGTGTGTTGAAACTTGATATAGCTATTTAGCATTAATAACTTATAAACATTTAGCAAATTTTACTTTTCTAGGTCAAAGCGTTCTAAGATTATAGATCTTTAAAATTTTGAAAGAAATGCTTAATTTTCAATGACTCACCAACATTAAAATATCAATATTTGGAGTCCGAATCAAGATACAAATATCAGAACTTTATCATTTTAAAGTTCTTGATTCAAGCTTTAAATAGAAATATAAAAAGGATTTTTAAATTTGTTGAATGTCAGGTTTATAAAAATGTAATATGAGTTTTAATATTTTCAAAAACTAGATTTAAATTATTATTTTTTGAACATGGAATACAGAATTAAAAAACTAACCTCACACCCACACGGAAATGCATGTTTATTGACCCTGGACTAACACAAGTTTATTGTGAATAAAGGCGAACAATGCAAGGATATAGTTTTAACAACGTTTATCTACTCTGATGTGAGTTCACGTATCATCAATGGTATAAGCTAAATGTAATTAAAATCGGTATAACTAACAAACCTAATGGTAGGAGACCGGTGGAAAACTTAGATGAATATGGGAGGAAATAATTAGAATGGACCTGAGAGATATAGGGTGTAATGAGGTGGACTGGATAGAATTGTCACAGGATAGGGATAGGTGGTGTACTTTTTAAGAGCAGCAATGAACTTTCAAGTTATAATTCTATAGAGTAAGTAATCAAAGTGAAAATGTGTTTATAATCATTGCATTTGTGTTGGACTTAACTATGAAATTAAAAGAGTGTAAACTCGATTAAAATACTATGGTGAATTTGATATTTTGATGGATAGATCTAAAAACATAAATTTTATATACCCAGGTTATGGATGCATCCCATAGTGTGCAACTTTCGTTTAAAACATATTTTCCCCATATAACCACAGAAGGTTGAAATTACTTTAAACCTTTACATTGTATAATGTCGCTTACCAATCTAAAAAGTATTTTACAAAAACTTTAAGCTTGGGAAACTTGTCTAGTGTCAACAATGAACATGATTAAGTATCATACTTACATCAGGATTGTCACACCCAATCATTTCACCATAAGACACCTGGTGACAAAGACAGTAGGTTGGCTCATTGGGATCCACCGGCATATCCAGGACATCCGACGGGTGAGCTATCCCTGTGAGAGCTGCCTCGACAACCGCAAGAGCTGTACCAGAGCGCTCAGTCCCAGAGCCTGAACCTCCACCACTCGTAGAACTGGTACCACCTTTCTTTTGTTTCTTGCGAGGTATTTTGACTTGTTCCTCCTCTTCAGAACCACCAGCAGCAGCTCGTTTCTTTTTTTCTTTGTCTTTCATCTTTTTCCGACCTTCTAATGATTGAGAAAAAAACAACAAGATATATCAAAGATTGTTATAACAGGAATAAAAGAGTTATGTGATATGAGAAATAGCATTAGATGTGTGATTTATTTCTGTATTGGGAAAGGGGTTGGAACTCTCTTCACTGATTAGTCAAATATGGATGGGGTGATTTTTATCTATTGTACTGTTTAAAAAGAGATACTATTGGGAAATAAATTAGCTTTGTTATACTCCATGATCTATGCTAAGAGAGGTTTAAGTGACAGCTAGCAGAACGTTCTTTATTGCAAATATTGGCTGAAAGAACTAATGTCAACCTTTCTGAAATAATAATACTATATTATCAATAATTATTTCCAAATATGTTGACATTAACTACTTCCAGCCAATGTTTTTAATTAAGAACCTTTTTCTAACTCTCAATTACTTCTCCTTGCTTAAGTGCCATGTCCCTGTTAGAGTGAATGGCCAGCGATGAGGCCAAGTAAGATTAAGGGTGATTTTTTCATCCTCTCTCCTAGCTAATTCAGGTGCACTTCCTTTAAACAACCAGTCTAATTTCTGTGTTAGTCTATGTTCCCACCAATGTGAGTTCCATCTTTTTGACTAAGCTGTTTATAGTGCTTATTTTGATTGTGATAGTAAGCTGGCTTATACCCAAACTAGAGATTAAAATTATCTCTAACCTAAAATTAGTTTTTTAAGATTAAATTGATAATACAAAAAAAAGTTATGAATACTTAGTCATACATATGGTACTAAAGAATCAAATCTATGTTATTTAAAAAAAATTAAAAATATATCTTATGAGAGTAATAAAATAAATCTTCAATGTTTTAAATGATGTCTCTAATGTAGTAAAGTGCTATGCTTAAGAGTGAAAGTACTGAAAAGTAATTAAAGTAGTCTATTTAACAAGCTATTACTTCTTAACTGACATAAAAAACTTCAAAAAAATCAGATGTATGTTACAAAACATGGTTGCAAAGCTATTTTCTTACTACCAAATTTCCCCGTGTTTTCCAGGTTTTACAGAAGGAATTTCCATTTTTTTTCCAGGCAGCTTAGATTGAAGAAAAGTTATAAAATTTCAATTTTTCATCAAACTGACCAAGTCCGAAGTCATGTAACTTATGTTTAAAACGGGATGATTTAATATTGGTGGGTAAATACAGCTTCTGTAATTTCACAGTCCTTGTTTCCCGTACTCTCAGTTTTCCGGGTGTATGGCAGCCCTACAAAAAGATAGAAGATCTAATAAGAAAATGACAGCAGGGTGAGATTTTATCCAGGTGTTTAAGATAAGTGTGTATTTGTACCCATAGTTACATAAGCAGCAAAAAAATTGACATTGGATATATGAGAGACCAGGAAAGTGAAGGTCATGAGAATGAAGTTTTTGAGGAGCATGCAAGAAACAGCTAATTTCAATTGTTTTTAGAAGGAGCAACAGGATTAGGACTAAAGTTGTCCAGATAAGAGTTGGGGTACAGAGGTCACCTGAGATAATAGAGGAAGCAAGACTGAGACGGTACGGTAATGTAATGAGGATGGAAAAGGAAAGAATCCAAAGAAGAATGATGGAGATTAAATATTAAGGAGAAAAAAACCACAAGAGATACTGTGAAAGAGATGACTATGGTGATGGAAGATGATAAAGGTGTGACTAGGATACATCAATCTTCAGCTCAGTTTGTGGAAAGATTAGCCAGTACTAAAGTACTGTTGCCCAAGGGACACCTGAATGTACAATCGTACATCCTTTTCATGGAGCTTCTTTCCATGTCCCGATAAGCTAAGAGGATGATGGCAGTAAATATGGCTGTGTAAAACCAATGAAGATCTTAACCCAACTTAAGCCTAATTAACCAAATCCTGGTGTCCATGGGAATTATTCTCCTTTATAATAAAAAAAATCCTGAGAATCAAACCTGGGACTTCTAGGTCAGCAGGGTAACATGAGGCTGGTTAGGAGGAGAAGATAACAGCAAGTGTGCTAGTGATAATAGAAGAATGATGGAAGGAAAATAGAGGCATTTTACTAAACTGACCCGATCATCACAGGCTGGAAATGGTTGTGATGATGATGATGATATTCAAAAAGTAAAGAAATATAGCTAATATTAAAAAACAGATCTTGAAAAAGAATCAATCAATCTTAGTTATCTTAACTTACAAATATACAACTTTCCCTGAACCATTCCAAAATTTCAAGATGAGTCACCCTGTAATAATATTTTTACAGCCAATATCACCTCGGAGGGAACTGCAGGTCTTATGGATAAAAGCTTTATCTTGGCTCTTTATTTGTTAGCTGTTGTTAAAGCTGCTGGCAACCTCAACAAACCAGCGTTGTGAAATTGTCTTACGTTTAAGGTAAGATTGACCACACAAAAACAAGTGAATGACAACGCTTTTTACCAGTAGTAGCCATGTATTTCCCTCGGATATTATATCCAGTGTAGTGTTGATTTATTTCTATTATAATATCTATAACTTACTTTTACTGGAAGTCTGATCATCCTGATTTCTGTTGTTACTAATAGCTTTGTCTTGAATTTCTGCTTCAAACCTCGCCAAATCTGAATCTAGTCTTCTTATGTGCTTATCAACCTTACAAAACAAACACACAAAATATTATCAGCCAGTATCATTAACGGCAAAGAAAAATGGTAGAATCAAATCGAATTTGTAATAAATTAATCCTTAAAAATGTAATTTTAATGGTACTTGGTAGAACCTTAAGTTAAGATACCTATAATTATATTTAAGTGTGGTCTCACCTGCAGGCCTATCAATCTTGACAGGTTTTTATATGATTAAAAAAAAAAATAGCAGAAGCCTGATCTGCATTATTGAAAAACTTGTGGCTCAAAAACAAAGACAGGATTAGTCATGATCTAAAGTTATATGCCTTTAAATAAACTTTGTATCAATAACAAAAAAGAAAAGTACATAAAAAAAAAAGTTTGAAAATATGTTTACAGCTCACCAATTCGTACGTCTGAATTGCAAGTTGAACTTTGTCATCGCCATACTCCTTCGCTTTGTTAAAAAGACATTGTATTTTTTCTAAGTGATCCTTTCTCTTGTCAAATGACATGTTCTTGACATTATGCAGGTACTCATCAGCAAGAGAGTCAATGTTACGCATCAACCCTTGAGCTCGAGCATCCAAATCTCTCATCAAGGTAAAATTACGCTGAAGTTCAATGGGAAGGTGTTCCAAACCTTAAAAAGACATAGAAACTCATGTCAGAAACCTAGACTTTCAAATCAAAGCGACATCCAAATACTCCCACTAAGGTCACTCTGAAACTAAGGGCAGCTGAAAATTGATTGCATCAAGTTTATATGAAATTGCAATTGATTTTCGATTTTATGAACATGTTTTTATATCTACATTAAAGTGAAAGTACTGAACGATGAACTATCAGTTTTTGTTCACTTTTTAGGTTTTAAAATTCCCAAAATTTTCTAGGTTTTACAGACCAACAAATATGTATTTTCTTAGGCAAATCAATTAATAATAAATAATAATAATATTTAGCACCGCGTCTTACTACCCATTCGGGTTATACACTTTAAGTACTAGTTACTCTAAATGGATTAGGAATTGGGAAGGTTGAATTAGAGGAAGTGAACCCGCATTTACATGGAGGGAGAGTGGAAAACCGTTTAGGAACACCCCTTCCCCCTCCCCCAGTTCACCCGACCGAGATTCGAACCTCGATCTCCCCGTCCTCAGCAGACGAGCTCAACACGACAAACGCGTTAGCCAACTACGCCACCGAAGCGGGTTGCAAATCAATTAAAAAAGTATATTATTTTCACATGTTTCTTTATTAAATTCTTGAGACAATAATTATTTAAAACAAACATGTCTGTGATCTTCGCAAAATCACATAAATTAAATATAAAACTAGTCTAATAGTTTGGTCAAAGATCCTTTCTCCTCATCTATTGACATATTTCATTCCTTTTCATCTGGTCCTCTCAAGGCCTCTTGGTAACTAAGCATTAATATAGTCGTCATATTGCTGTGGTCTAATTCTTATTCTTATATGTTCTGCATTTTATCTCATGTTGTTAGTGTTGGCACTTTCCTGTTCTTTATACCTGCAATTTATCACGACATACTCATCAAACGTCTGTGGTAGTCTTCTGATCCTGCTTTTTCTGACTTCAACATTTTATTCTGTAACATTAATGTTTGTTTCTTCTTCTTCTTCTTCTTCATTATTCAAATTGTCTTCATGAATCCTGTCTTCCTCATCATTTGTATTTTCATCTTTGATGGTGTGTTCTTTTTGGAATCTTTTCCTTTTTCAATATCATAATCAACATTTTGTTTAACATTCTTATCCAGGGTCTTACGGTCTGGATTCTCGGCAAATATGCCATCACGAGAGAGTATAACTTTACGCCCAACTAGCTCCCATAGACGGTAGCCATTTGAGGCATAACCAACAAAAACATATTTAAATGAATCAAATAGCCGAAGCTATCATTTATGTATATCATTTAGGTGTCTTTTTCAATTTTCAAAATATGAAAAACATGTTTCTCAGAACGGCTGTCCAGTTTAAGATATCCATTTTTTTCGTAGGCACAGCATCCAAAAAGCTGCAAGCCTAACAAATTTAGTTTTTTGCAGTTCATTTTTCTGCCGAGCGGTGTCAAGTCGATAATATCACTTGGGCTTCTGTTCAATAAATAAGCAGAAGTCTGGATTCTCCCCAAAGTTCTTTACTTAATCCAGAATCAAAGATAAAAGCTCTTCCTTTCTTTATAAGGTTTCGGTTTAGTCTTTCACATTTACCGTTAATCTGCAGAATGAACTAATGGTGTTGTCTAATATAATACTTCTATTCTTACACCATGCTCGGAAGTCTTTGGATTTGTACTCCCTGTTTATACATATCTTATTTTAGACACTATTAGGTTTATTTATACTTTGAGCAAATTGTGAGTAGCTAATATTTTTTATATGATGTTAAAATAAAATAAAATAAAATAAAAACTTAAAAGTCTAGATTTGTTTTATGGACACCCGGTTAGGAACCTCCGCCTTAGACCATGCAGCCACCTAAGCAGGCTAAATATATTTTAGAATGTATTATTAAAACAAACCTGACTATCTCTAACCTAGCCTCAAACATAGTAAGCTAAACATGTTAGATAAGGTTTGGAAAAGTTGTATTATAATTAGTGTACAGTATTTAAAACATATTTTATTATCTTTTTTCTTGAAAATGAAAATGGACCTGCGTAAACTGTATTATAATTTACTGTTTTCAATTATATACTAAAAATTAGTTTTTTGCTTGCTTATATTAGTCTACAGACCCTCTAGATATTTATTCTTCCTGTCTTTAATGATCCTACATCTTAAAAACCTATAGGTATGCTTACACAGTTTGTAAATGTGGTGTTTATAAACCTATGAGAACATATAATAATTTGTCCAAGAAAATTCATTGAAACAAAACACTTTTAGAAAGAAAAAAAAAATGGCATAGCTTTAATATTTAGTTTCTGATTGCCTAACCCCTCCTTCACCTCTGACAATATGTGTATTAATCACAACTTGTGAATGTGGGGAATGTCCAGGCCTCCACCGTGGTTTGGATCCCACATTAAACTGTAGGTCCTCCATTTCATCTCACAATCACCCTACCATTACATATTAGCGTAAGTGCGTATAAACCAAACGGGTAGTAATACGCGGTGCTAGTAATAATAATAATAATATTTAGTTTTTTTTTTTTAATAAAATAGGTTAGCGCTAAACTTTATTTAGTTATGGTGGGAAAATTAACTGACTTGCCTGGCCTTGATGTGAGGGGAATCAGCTAGAAAATGTAAGTATTTAAAACCAATCACATCAAATTTGGAAAAAAAAATTGGTGGAAAGGGTTATTTTCCAAGTTCCTGAGAAAGATATGAACATATATTAAAATTTTATAGATCTTTGTTTAATGGTTGTAAATAAGTTTTCAATTATATTAAAGAGATTAATAATGATAGTACAAAAGTTTTATTAGCCTAATCTATGGGTAAGACTTTTGCAAAAAACTAATAATGAACAAACTAGGCCCTAGAATAAAAAACCTATATCAAATATTACTTTATGTATAACAGAAGATACTTTACTGTCAAGGTAGTGTTCCAAATACAAAGCTGAAGTCATCCTTAAACTTTAAATCCACGTTGTTGCTAAATAGAAAATATAGTAAACAACAAATTTTATTTTTTACTTTGATACAATAAAACATAGAATTGAAATGTATCAAACAACGAAGTTTTAATTGGAAATCACAATATTATGAATGAATACGGTATATTATTATTTTACGAAAAAAAACCACATAAAATAAAACGGCACCAAGCTTTAATAACATCTTGGTTGAAAATTAACCCACTTTAGAAAAGTACGCTTTTCGTCAAAGTTCGTCTATATACAAAAATATTGTAGAAGACATCACTTAATTTATTTTAAATCAAAATTGAAATTAAGCAGAGCTCAACTATTTTATTTCAAAAATGATGTACTATCTGAAATAACATCTGCCACAGACATAATAAATAGCTTGTAATCATCTGGATAAAAGGGTAAATATAATTTATACTCAATTCATTGTACAATATGGGATAAGTTTTACATCTACCTTGTTAAAATTGACAAGTCTATGATGGTGATTGGCACAGTTTTCAAATTAACATACATTTATATGGTGTTTATCCTGTAAAACATTATTTGAATCACTATGCTAAATACAACAAATACATTTTTAAAACATTAAGATAGATAAGAATACATATTTAAAATTTTTATAATTTATAAAATTATGTATTTGCATATTTTAATTCCATCTTTCTCAGGAAATATTATTAATGTTTGACATATCTGAAAGTGTCACAAGAAAACACACTATAAGCACGTAAAAGACAATGGGCTTATTTACTAAAATTTAAATAAATATGGGGAAGCGTAAGTTAGGGTTATTGCTCATAGACAATTATTTCCAACCTCTACAGTGATTATGGAAGCACTGGAAGTCATGTATCTTTTTTTTATATATATGAATTTTACCCGTTCCTTCATTACCAACGTTTCTGGAGCGTATGTAAATAATGGTAGAGAGCACAGATCACATTACCTTAGAGTAAGTTCTGTAGATCACTCCTTTACAGCTCCTTCGCATATCCCTCCTCTAAATAATACTTCTCACACTTCTGAAAAATATATTCTGCTTGCCTCCCTATATCACTGAGCTCTCTTCTCTTTCCTCTTTCCCGGTATTTAAAGCTTCCCACTATCTCTCAATTGTTCTCTTCTACTACCACACCAGTCGTGCAACTGTCTCCCTTTCTTGTCGTATTCAGTATCTCTCTCTCTCTCTTACATTAAACTTCATTTCGTACCACTCTACCACTTCATCCCATGCTTTCAACTGTTCCTGAACTTCTCTCTCCCTATTGTATCTTAAAACCTTAAGTCCTCCACAAACATCATCGCTTTCATAATTTACTCCCTAATTCTTTCTACCACTCCCTTCATTATTTTATCAACTACTACAATGAACAGTGATGGTGAGAGTGCACTTCTTTGCTTCAGGCCATTTCTTAACTCAAACTACTCTGTCATCTCCGCTTTCACTTTGTAAATATTCCTCAATTTCCTAAATTCTTAGTTGCTCATTCCTTTCTTATTCATTGCTTTCCATACTCTAAATATTAATAATAGAAAAATAATAATAATAATAATAATAATAATGAATAAAAACTATGTTTAATGTATGTGTACTAAATTTAATTATTTCAGTATACTTAAGATCTAAATTTAATCTTATAATAATAGTAAAATTAACACACAGTAATTTATGACTACAACTACAATGAAAGAAAGCTAAGAGAGAATGTTTATCTTGTAATAAAACAAAATATTTACAATCGTTTTGTTTATATGTACCGGTAAATTAATATTTTGAGAACTCAAGTGTAAATTTCTAGACATAACAATATAATAATGCTAAATATTTAATTTAAATATAATTTAACTGGAGGTCCAATTTGTGTAGTGTAAAAGTATACAAACCTAAGACATAATATAATACCTGTAACTTTTAAAAGATATGTTAAATTTTCTAATAATTGATTTTATTATATAAACACATACGTATTATTCTATAGCTAACGCTCTCAAGATGGAGCATTTAAGTTTAAATCTTTGCTGTCTGTACTTATTTTACCTACTTAAATCACTCTTATCACTCATTTAAAAAAATATTTTTGTATGCAAGTTATTTATGGTGATATTAACATCGTTATTTATAAAATTCAAAGAACTAAACAACACATATATTTTTCTTTACACATATACATATGTCTTTCTCTGACATTTTACATGAATAAAATACTAGTTAATTCACTTTGGTTTTGGTATTTTAACTTTAAAGACTTTGATGTTAGTGTCAGAGCTTCAATCCATAGATAAGAGAGTATAACAACAACGACGACGGTTATAAGTTTGGTTTATAGGTGAGCCAAAAAAAAAGGGTGGTATTAGTGAAGAGAGATCATATAAATATCTACTGTTTGAGAGAAACGTTACCTTTAATATTTGGTAGCTATGATTTATTAGTAGTGGTCAATCGAAATAAGCTGACAGAAGAATTCCACAACCACATAACCGTTTATTCTAGGGGAAAAGAAGAGATGCGCAGGGTGACAATATCCAACTTATAGATGGCATGTTTGAATATTAAAATTATTTCAAATTACAGCCCCTATAAGGTGTAAATATAGGTAAGTCTAAGTTGGATACATTTTAGACTGGCCTTAGCCTATTACCAAATAGCCAGCATACTCGTTAAAGGGAGTTTTGTTGACACGTTTAGCTAGTTGTTAAAATAATATATTAAACTTTTTTTATAAGTACCATAAGCATAATAATATACCATAGACCTAGCATGTTTTCAAGTTGGTGAAAAGTTAGATATTTTGTCTAAGATCAAATAATTAATATAAGACTAGTTTATTTGATGTGTTACAGAGGCTTTCTAAGGGCTCGTCTACAACCTGTCGCACCCGCTTGTCAAAGTAGTAGTTGTAAGGTGTATCATGGTATACAAAATGGACTGTCTACAATGTAATGGCGTAACACGTAATTTCAACCAACAGAAATTAAGAAAATATAAGTACAAATAAATAAATACCAGATTGTTTCAATTTATGTAACGATAGACAGCACCGTTCTCAATTTTAACTTTGAAATAAACTTATTGATAGATATTTTTGGTTGTAGCAAGACAAATAAATTTAAAAATACAACCACCTATCACCAAAAACTGGCTTTGAAATACATGCCCACGATTTACTTTTGATTAACTTCACTGAGAGTTTGAGTGATTTGTTTCCGGTGCAGGGTCCTCTTAGATTTGTCTTGGTAAGGAGGATCTTTTTTGTTATAAAAAGGTGGATATTGCTTGACAGACTCAATCAAAATTCATTTTTGAAACAGTCTAAGCTTACATAAAACTATCACGAAAAAAGATTCTAGTTAAAGAGCACACAAATACCAGCATGAACTATAACTTCAAAATCAGTCATATTTGTGTGTGCAAATAATTTAAAAATATATTTAAATGTTTATATTATGTGTTTTTATTTTAAATTTAAAAAATGCAATTTAATTTCTTTTTATTTGCAATAACTATTTTCCTAAATTAAATAAATATTCATTTTAACTGATTTTAGTAGTCCAACCATCTTAGTTTCTGATTGGCTGGATGTAAGGTGTCGCAACAACATTGTAGGAAGAAACCGACAATGTTCATTCCTTCCTACACCCCGGTTCTGACTTACTACTGTGACTAACAATATTGTAGACAGCCGATATATTACGACTTCTACTCCAAGAAGTGGTTAAGACAGGTTGTAGATGAGCCATTAACATTTAAATGGACTATAATGAATACATTGAATTATAAAAGTGATCAAACAACCCTACACTGAAAATATAATAAGACTCGCACATAACATGTTCAATAGATAGTACAAATAAATACAATTAAGGTGCATTCTTTACTAAAGGTGATATAAATAGAAATATAACTGAATAATCATGCCTATTGGTAATAAATCTAAGTATTTTTCTTTTTATGCTTTAAAGCTACCCCTATTGTAGCAGTTCAACAGAAAGAAAACTAGGTTAAGTTAGAAAGTGTCACATGGTTAGAGAACGTTTACATTTTTTTAGAAACTATATTTCTTTAAAAAAAGTACCTCACAGCATTATTAATTTCACAAAACACCTAAGAAGTCGGCCATTAATATATTTTGATTGATTACTGTAGTAATATAATTTTTAATATGTTTAAAATGTCGCATTGATCAGATTTATGGACTAGCCCCTAGACTTTTACAAAAAAAAAACCTTGAGTCTTTATTAATTAGCGTGCATAAGACACAAAAAATGAAAGCAATTAAAGTATTTTGATTGTTTAGTCAAATAATTAATTAATTAATTTCAAATACTATTAAAATATTGTCTCTTGGAAGGTTAAGTCAAGTTTGGTTGATTATTATTTTTCATTATAAACACATTGATTTTGCTATGGAAAAAAGTAAAATGTTCAAAGTGTGGTTGCTGTAAGCTATTGCTTCTTGTAATACCCTAGGATATAATTAAATCAAACCAATATTTTCTAAACTATTAATTAAATTAGTCTTAATAACCTTTATACGGCTGATTTTTCTTGTGTAATATTAATTAGGCCTATATCAATGTTAAGTGAAAATAATTTTTAAAATATTGTTAATGTTTTTGATCTTGTTATGTTATAAAAACGCACATTTAAAACAATATAATTTTTCATGAAATTCCAGGATAGTTTATAGAAATATATTGCACTAAAATACCATCTTTTCAATTTCTAAACAAAGTTGTCTACATTTATTTTTTACAACATTTATTTTGTTATAATTGGAAATTATTTTTGTTGTATGTTGGTCTATAAATACTAAAGAAATATTTTATTTCTCATACTAGGACATAGCTAATCTTTTCTTTTTTCTAGGATATTACATTTATCTATTTAAGAATGAGTGAGCATTATAATGTGAATTATTACATACAATATTTATCAAAATAATAATTAGGTTGCCGACTCTTGCTGAGTTTATGTTTCAAAAAGCTAAACTGAAAATATTGATAGGTAGGCATAACTTTTGGACCTGACTCATAAATTCTATGACCATATTTTTCCTCCCGAGGATCAAAAATGATTATTTGTTAGGACCGTGGGCTAAAGATATATTTAGTAATTCCATCAACTTAATATAGGCCTAGGTATACAAACAACACTTAATAAACTATTGTTGAACTCAATGGTCTTGGTTTAAAGGGCTCACCACAGGACCCGATGACTGTAGGTTCAAACCAAGCCGGGTTTCAACGGATTTTTCTTGAATGATAAAAACTTTTCCCGTGCTAGCACAACTTCCTTCAGAGAAAAAGTAAAACCTTCAGTCCTATGTTCAAAAGTGAATGTTAAATACCTCAAATAAATAAATAATAAAAAATGTGTATGTATCTTAGCTATTATTAATTTATGTTACTTATAATTGTAGAGTCAAAAGATTGTTGAAGGCCAAAATGGCCAAACGAATTGCTACAAGTGAACTGAACCACGACAACTGGAACCAGGAAGAGAAATCTGAAGAAGCCGGATCCTTCAAAAAAGCAGCACCTGAAGTAATGCAGCAGCGAATTATTAAGGCAGCGAAGCGCCGGGCAGGACATATCTCAGAAGAGGTAGTCTATACCAACCACTCTTGAGTTTTGCTAACTTTTACTATTTAATAATTGTAAATAGTGTCAGCTGGATTATTTTGTATTGTTAGATTAAAATATACACTATTAATGATAATTTAAAGGCTAATGTAGGCTTGCAAATAAGAACAGAATATTTTAGAGGCCTACCAAAAAATCTACAGGTCCACTTTTCTTACCTGATTTACTGCTTATGGCCATATGATTATTCGTTGACAAACCAGTTGTGAATGCATTCTGTTGGGTCAAAGGCAGTGACAGATCATCCATTCATACTAATAATCATTAGGTTGTTGTTTCAAATATTAGCATACTTCTCTGGTTAGATTGTATTTAATTCATACAGCTGAAATAACATTCACACACAGCTGTAGACAAGTGCGAATTTAAGAGGGACACAGGGCCTACTTAAGGTTTTTTTTTCTAGATCAACAGAAGTGTAGGGCAAGGCTTGTGGCGACGACCAATGAGGTTTTGAGACCAATGAGATTTATATTTTGCATCTTATTAGACAAAAGATCAGTCGAAATTTGGGAAATTAACTCGCAATAATATGGTGAGGGGTGGTGCAGGTTTTCTTCTCTATTTGACCTTTAGAAACTTTCTATTTCAAACATGATAGTTTTTATAATTATTAATAAAGTAATAAATATATTCACTCTTTATTCAGCCTATTATCAAAAATTGTTTTTTAATTCCATTACTAGCCCATTTATTTTCAGTTGCAACAAATAAATCAGAAATTACTACTGTAGTAATTAAACATGTTGCTAAAATTAAGCGCACAATTTATGGAAATGGGTTGCCAAGTGGTATGCAAGTGAAAAAAAGATTGAAAATCACTGCTCTAGATCACACAGATATTTTTTCTAACTTTAAAATTAATTTGAAAACCATAAGACTATGTATTTTAACATATGCATCAGAAAACTGATTAACGACATTCCTCAATATACACTTTAATTGTCAACCTTTAAACTCTAAGCATGGTAAGAATTATCAGCAGCTTCACTAATAATTTATCGAATGACGATTTCAAAAGATCTTCTACACCTTAAACTTTATTTAAATCAACCACTGCCATACCACACAAAATTATCTTTTAAAATACACATTTTATCATTTTTGCTATAAAAAATTGGCTTTTAATTAATTACATTTATTTCTATGTTACAGGTAACAAAGAGCCCATTTTCAGGTTTTGGTGGTTTCATTAAGCCAAGCTCTGATCAGACAAAACTATTTAGTTTTATTTCTAATGTCAAGACAAATAATTCATCTGATCTTAATATGAAAGAAGATATAATTAAACCTTCGAATACTGACAATACTAATGGAAATTTTAAACTTCCTACTGGTACCGCATTTAATAAAGATAACTCGGCAGTTCTATCTACAAGTACTGTTGAAAACTCAAAGCTCCTATCCAGCCACACAAATATGGTTGAAAACTCAAATCTAAAGTCTAATCCGACAAGTTCGGTTGATCACTTGAAGTTTCCTACAAGTTCCGCAAACACCAATAAAATGTTGAAGACTACCAGCTCTCCAAATAACACTGGGAGCTTTAAGTTCCCTGTAACTCCTGCAAATAGTAGTGGGAGTTTCAAAATACCCTCTAGTGTTGCAGGAAGTGCCGAAAACTTTAAATTTTCAAGTAACAGTGAAAACCTTAAATTTCCTACTTTTCTAGCTGCCAGTCCTACAAATCTCAAATCACCTCAGTTACCTGAAAAAATCGTTAGCCCCCCTAAGAAGTTAGCCAATTTCATATCCTCTCAAGATAAACAATCAAGCGCAGATTCTGTTTCGACCTCCTTGGATAGAAATCCAACGAACAAGAGAAGAAAATCGGATCAATACTACTTAATGTTGCAAGGTCTCAATGATAGTGTTTCACGTTGGGTGAAACAACATGTTGACATTAACCCTCATTGCATATTAACACCGGTATTTGATGATTACAGTAAGCATTTGGAAGAGCTTGAACACAAGTATGGAAATATTAATGGGGGTAAGCAAGAGTTTTCTGAAAAGGGAAAAGATGATGACACATCAAGTTCTTCGAGTTGGTTGTCCAATTCCAAGCCGCCATTTGGAAATTTGGCCAGTGCTCAGCTTCCTGTGTCACCTGCCGGTATGTCAGGATTTTCACTGCAAGGTAGTGAGCCCACTAAACCCAACTCTAGCATATTCGGATCACCCTTGCAAAATAATGGTTCCAATAAGCCTCAGCCTGACTCGAATATATTTAGATCATCTCCACAGAACAAAGTATCCAGTAAACAAGACCAGACGTTTGGTGGCTTGGGCACAGTGAACTCAGAGAAACTGTCGTTTTCTTTCCCAGGTGTAGCAGCAAACTCTCCACAATGCAATGGAAGAGCAGAAAGGTAGTCTAATAATTAATCAATCCTTAAGTTTCTCAATAAATCTATCTTGATGGTTGAATAACATTCCAAAATACCAAGTTAACGTCACAAATATGAGTGATAAGAACTTGTTTAAATCTACATTATTAACTTTGATAGTGAAAAAAAGGTGACCTGGTGGTCTAGGGGTAAGGTGTCAGACTTCTATGCTAGCGGCCGGGGTTCAATCCTCGGTCCCGGCAAAGATTTATCTGATTACCAAACCCTTCCTTCACCTCTGACAAGACATCTTGTGAATGTGAGGAATGTCAGGTCTCCACCGTGGTTCGGATTCCACGTTAAACTGTAGGTCCTTCATTTCATATCACAATCACCCTACCATTGCACATTAGCGTAAGTGCGTATAACCTGAACGGGTAGTAAGACGCGGTGCTAATAATAATAAAATGATAGTGAAAAAAAAGAGTCCATAGTTATTAAAGAGCAATAAGACTACCTGCTTCTGTGTCCACATTGGTCTAAGGCTTCACTCTCATGTTAGACTAGACTGCCAATGGCAGGGAGATTAGGGTTTTAATCTCGGGTGAACTGAGTCTTTTTCCCCCCAAAATGGTTTTACACTCTCCCTTCACATAAATGTATGTACACTTTCTCTAAATTTAACCTTATCTCTTATCCACTAGTGTAATTAGTACATGTGCATATGACCTAAACAAGTACACAGACACGGTGCTAAAAAAACAATAAGGTGGCATTTGTTTTTATCTATTCCTATGGATCCTAACTAAATTAATTAATGTTTTCAGTTTCTTAATTTAACATAAAACTTAACATATTAGCTTAAACAATACTTTATAATCTGAAAAATTAACACCTATTAGGTCTTTGCAAACACTTTTTATTTATTAAAATAATAAATTAAATCTTAAAAGGACACAGTTACAAAATTGCTCATGTTTTCCCGAATAATTAACTTTATTTCAATCCAATTCATTTTTGGTCCAATATCCTCCATATTAGTTTATCAAATAAATTATCTTAACTCAAAGATATGCATTCATTTAAATTATGATTCTTATCACTTTTCATTGATCTCCAAACAAACCATATTTTTAGGCTTTTAACTTTCAAATCGACCCTACATTCTATAGATTTTATTAGCTTCACATGAGGTGCATTTCATTTGTTTTTATCCACTGGTTTAACATTAATTTAAATAAAATCATAATAAAAATGATAATACCTGGTATGCAAAACAAACACATCACATTAGGATTAGCATGACAAATCTAACATAGGGCCAGATTAATAGTTAGATTTATTGCACTCAGAGTGCGGCTCAATACCAAACACAAGACAACACCTACTTAAAGCAGAATGGAATGGGCCAATTTCATATTCAAAACTGGCCCATTCCAATAATTATTATTATTAGCACCGCATCTTACTACCCGTTCGGGTTGTATGCACTTACGCTAATGTGTAATGGTAGGGTGATTGTGATTGTGCCGGGACCGAGGATTGAACCCCGGCCGCCAGCACAGAAGTCTGACACCTTACCCCTAGACCGCCAGGTCACCACCATTCCAATACTCTAGGTAGGACTGGCCATTCCATTAATCTAGGTAGGTGTCGTCTTGTATTTGGTTTCGAGCCTCACCAAGTCTGACTATGAATTTGGCCCTTTAAGTTATTATTTTTGACACGTCTGGATTCTGTTTATTGAGTTTAATAAGTTTTTAGCACCACGTCTTACTACCCATTTGAGCTATATGTTTATATACTAATTATGCTAATGAGTTAGGGATTAAGGTTGAATTTAGAGGAAAGTGATAAATTATTTAGGAAAAAAACCACCCTCAGTTCACCCGACTGGGATCAAACCACGATCTCCCCATTATCGGCAGGCTAGTCTTTTGCAAGAGTAGTGCCTTAGTCCATGTGGCCACTGAAGCAGGTTAATTTAATAAGTAGAAAAGCATTGTTTAATTCAACATCTTTTTTCTTAACAAATTTTTTTTTTTTTTAATCGTACAGCCTACATGAAACCAAACCTTCATGTAACACTAATGTTGACCTTTGTAAAGACAATATCTTTAGAGATAATTTTTCCATTCTTAGGCTATTTCCTCTTTATTCGAATTTTTTATTTATTTTTTTTTTCATTGTAAATATTCTGGAAGTTGCCTTAATTCTTTCTTAACTATAGTAAAAATATTGTATGTCTTTCTGCAGCAAATCGGAAGAGTCTGTTGTAAACGACGAAGATGAACCTCCCAAACCAAGTCATACTCCTGTTGTAGAGGAAGGAGCTGTCTACTCCAAAAGGTTAGCTAAAACGATTTGCTTATGGGTTTCATAACATTTTGAAACATCAAGAATATTGTACACACACAAATCATATTTTCATACAAGTTTTCAAAACAAAATTATGGTTTATTTATAACATTAGACAGAATAATTAAGCTTTAATTAGAATTGGGCCGAATCTACTATTTTAAGAACCAGAATCTCCAATTTACCTTCGAATCTGAATCCAAATATTGGAAAAAAAGAATTATGAACATAAGATGAAATATAAATATAATAGTATAATAGAAAACATAAATAGTAACTTTCCTTATAACCCATTCATTGTAACATTCATACATTCAGTTAAGTGTTAAATTATTGGTTTGGGGTCTGGTTGTTAAGTTCATCCTATAATTATTATAGTTGGTTCTGTACCGCCAAAAAGCAGTATTGGAGCTCTAAAACAAATTTCATTTGAAAAATTGAAAGTAATCAATATCAAGGAATTGAATTCCCCATGGGGTTCAAAGGATTTGTGGGCTCATTCCTAGTTTCAATGCCTATGCTTATAACACACAATTTATCTATTACTCTAGGGGCTGGAATGTAGTCTGCATCTTCATTCATGTTTTACCGTTATACAAGGGGTGGTCAGAAATAACAGCCGATTGGCTCTTAAAAACCAAAAAGAAATTTTTTTGAATTTTTATTATTGCCAAAATTAATCTATGAACCTAGGCTATTTTTTCACATAGTCACCGCAGGAATTCAGAGATGAATCACAACGTGACACTAGCTTTTGTATACCAATATCATAAAAGCTTGCCGCCTGTGAGTTCAGCCAGTCAAAGACCACTTTTTTGAAAATGTCATCCTCCCTAAAGAATTGAGGGCCAAAGAATTTCTTAAAGTGCCAGAACAAGTGGTAGTTACTTGGCGTAAGGTATGGGCTACAGGGGGGATGATCGAACACTTAAATTTTAGGCCCTTTAAGTCTGGTTTGCCTGTGGTACTTGATTGGGTTTACTGAGGGTCATAATTTTTCATAAAATAAGTCTCCCCCCACCCATTCAAATGTGGGTACATTTCCTTAAAAATCTATTTTCTTGGTTCCTACTTAGTGTATTTAAAAGTGTAGATAGCCTAGACAAGTCATATATTGTGCAAAAAACAAGTTATTTGGGACTTGGTATTAAAAAATTCAGGGAATTTAAGTGATACGAAGTTAAGGTGGAATGGAAAAGAACACATATTTAAGTTTGTTTTCTGCAGTTTTATAGCAAATGCTTTGGCCAAAATATATAAAATGATGCTTTAATATACACACTTTGTTTAATTATTTTCATGCCAAATATTCCAGAACTGTTTAGATAACTACTAACTAAACTTATCTACTGAAGCAATAATTTATTTATTTTGGCAAAAAAAAGTTCGTTAACTTGTTTCCTTTAGGCTTTATCCCACCTTAAAGTGTAATCTCTGGCAAGTTTCTCATGTGAGTATCTATAAAAAATATATATAAAAAGTAGGGGTCTGTGAGCTTGGGTTTTTTCATTCAAGTGGAACTCTAGCCAAGTATTTCAAAAAGCTCTCGAGCTAGTATATTCATAGTTTTAAAATATTACCAATCAAATCAAACATAAAATGCTAAACCACATCTTTAAAAGGTAAGATTTTATAAATAATAAATACTTTTGGAAAAAAGTATAAAAAATGGGAATATTGGTTTTTATATTGGAAATAACACTTGAAAAACATGCTTTAAAAATAACACTAAAAATTATAGTAGAAAAGATAATTTAAAATGTTTTAACACTCATGTCTTTAAATACATTAAAATTACATTAACAATTATTACAAGAAAAGTTTATATAATTGACGATTTAATAATATAATATTTCCTCAAAATATGCCATCATAACTGTATTTGCCCTCTAATAAAACGTAAGAATTACAATTCTTTAGACGTTTCATATTTTGTTTATTAGTCCTTAAAGTAACAATCACACATGATCATTTTTTCTGTTCCGTTTCCATTCCTAGTTCCTCCTTGCACATGCACGTTATATCAGTTCTCGCTAGAAATTATCTTATTACAAAATTTATTTCATTTCAATTTTTGATGCTAATATTTTAAGATGAAAAATAAGATGATTTAAATAACATTTCTAATGGACAATAAAAAATAGTAAATCCTTTTTTTTGTTTAAATGTCATATGCTTAGTAAACTACTTATTGCAATGTTGGTCAACACTGATTTTATACAGGTTAACCAACATAATTCTTTAACTAAATACTAAATAGTAACAAATGCTAATTTTGAAGTTGAATGTATTAATACAAGTTTGAATATCTTTGAATTAAAAACATTTAATATGCATCCCCAATTTATTTTTTAATTTAACTGAAATTCTAATCTAAGAAGGGACAGTGTAAAAATAGTCAAGATAATAATTATTTATATTTAGCTATTTTTAGTTTCATTGCCTTATGATGGCAATGTAACTTCAATCGAAAATAATTCAAATTGGATGACATTATTGAATAAATTTACTGGTACAAAATAGTTTTGGCGCTCTATTACAATATTAATGTGAAATTTGATATTAGTTTTTCCAATTTGTTAAGTTAACGAATGATTTATAAGTTAAACTGCCGATAAAGTTTATATTATTAGCCTATTGTGTTTTAAAAATTGATTTATAGATATATCAAGAGGAAACTCGAAAATCACTAGCTTCCCAAACTTTAATGACGAGCTCGGATCAAAACTTGAAATCCAAGTACTTGCAGAGCCCTCTTCATTACAATCATGGTGTTTAATTATCTTCACACGATATCAACAGTTATTGAATATATGCCAAGAGCATAACAACATTAGATGACATACTTTTTAAGTGAAGAAATTAAGTTGTCATTAATTTCCGAGACATCCTTGACCGATATTCAAAAACAGTTATCGACATGTGAAGAAAATTAAACTCTTATGTTTGTATTGAAGCAATATTTGATTTATTTTGACCAAATAAATGTTTTGATATAAAAACTGTAAAAATAGGTACGTATATATTTTTTTTACTTTCCCTACATCCCCACCTTAAAATATGTTTCACTATGCTCTCTCAAAGATAACAGATATTCCTGTCATATTTATGTTTTGACAGATGCAAGATGTTTGTGAAAAAAGGTGGACCTTATCAGGAGCTTGGAGTAGGAACTTTGTTTTTGAAACCTGTATCTGGAGGCGATAAGACCCAACTCATTGTGCGAGCAGATACAAGCCTCGGTAACGTACTACTGAATACGTTGCTGAGCTCATCGCTGCCTGTACAGCGTATGGGGAAGAACAATGTGATGATCGTGTGCCTGCCAACCCCCGATGCTACTCCTCCCCCGGTCCCTGTATTGCTTCGAGTGAAAACTGGGGAAGAGGCAGACGAGCTTTTGGACAAACTTAACCAACATAGAAAGTGATCGATGAGTAGAATAGGTTTTGGATCATAAAATGACATTTTGTATTTAGTATACAAATATAATTGGAATACACTTGTGAAACTTACATTATGTGCGCTACTCATTAATGATTTAACCATCACGTGTATGTAAAAATATTTGTTGTATTAAAATAAAACATGGCTTTCATCTTTTTGATTGTAAGAAGTGAGTTTTTTAATAGTCTGAAGTAAAAGTGCTCAAACTCATTTTTCGGTTATCTACAATATCTGTATGTTGGCATAATTTTTTAATACAATTTTTGGTTATTTTATTAAATAGATATGAATCACTAAGAAACTGATAGATAATTCAGATTACAAAATATTTTTAATTTTGGAAAAAAAGAATTTATATTGATATATTGGATTTTTAGTTTTATGTCCAGTAATATGAGATCTGAGGATTAATAAATGTAAATAGGACTTAAATGTATACAAACAAAATCACATTAAGGATAAGAACACGCTGCAAATTATAATCTATGTTGATATAATAGCGCATAAGCTCTATCCTCACATTTAATTTGAAGCTACTTTTAAAAGTCGACCTAACACAGTACTAGAGCTGTGGAGTTTGAAGCTATATTAGTTGGAGTTGATAAAAATGTACCGAGACTGTAAAATAATATAACAATATATGGTAAATGTATCATATTAATTTTTTACACTTTTTTATTATTTGGGATCAAAATTTGAAATTTTGTTTGACAAATTTATTTAAAAATAGATCCACCATGCCAAGAAGCTTCCCCTGAAGTAATCTGTAATTGAGAATTTTACTGCAGTAAATTAGCTATTACTAATTATGAAGGTGTTAGTATAAAAAGAGAAGAGTCTTAGCGTACCAACTTGACAGCCCTGATTGGTACATCATATCGTTTACAAAGTGACAATGAAATATATCACCCCTTTTTTTTAGATTAAATATTTTCTTGTGAAACACGATTCTCACAAATATACTTCAAAGAAAAAACTGATTACTTAATTTTCTTGGAAGCAGACATTACCTCCTAGTCTAATGACAGAAATGGAAAGTGTAAGGGAACTGTTCTTTCCATTGTAAAAGCCATAATGTGTTAGTTTTATGTGTTTCTATACACCTTTACCTTCTTCCAAATATAATACAATCAACCCAAGGAGAAACAGACATTTTAAAGCAACAGCAAAGCGGCATATTCGTTTTTGTGCATTCTGTTATAAATTGGTCCACTCATATGAGCGAATTTTGTGTTACCAGTTATTGAATTTTAATATTTTTAAATTAGAGCATGTTAATAAATGCACAGTGAGTCAAGTCCTCGATAGGCTAGATAGTTATTGGATTGTGATCCAAAAAGCACAATATGGAAGAGTTTTTCAGCTCTTGGGAAAGTGTGCTACTTCATTTTATGATCATTAAAGGATCGACGTCTATTTTTATCGCAAATTGAACTAGCTATACTATGGCAGTATAGTTAGGTTACAAGATTTAGTTTTTAAATATTGGTGGTGATAACCATAGGAAGGAATATTTTTGATAAAGTATATTTTAGAATATACAATGTATTATGTTTTAGTGCGTATAACCCGAACGGGTAGTAAGACGCGGTGCTAATAATAATATGTTTTACAAATCGGACACTTTAGTTCAGTTTATAGCATGTTTGTATATTGAACTAAGATTCTCAAATACGATTCCGAGAAGGGCTGAGAAATTTATCTTTGGTTAAATGTGGGTTTACCCTTTCATAGTTATGAATTAATGGCTGCGGCTGGGTGTTGGCCTCTGTTCTAAATTTAAGTTAGTTTATAAGTCGTGTATTGCTATATAATCAAGTCAAT
The DNA here is from genome assembly GCA_902141385.1 of Timema californicum. NCBI lineage: Eukaryota > Metazoa > Arthropoda > Insecta > Phasmatodea > Timematidae > Timema > Timema californicum. The sequence continues at coordinate 20,577 of CABFOW010003055.1, read as the reverse complement.
TCAGAAAGTGCACATTAAATAAATGACAATGAAAAATTTAGTGATATGTTAGCAATAACAACTTTTTCTCCATTTTAATGGATCAACACAAGCCTAGACAAGATGAATTTTTCCTAAGCATTACAAACATACCTTTAGTTCCTATTTAAACCACTCCTTAACCAAGACTTCAGGTATGGGAAAATTAAAATTCTTAAAGTGTATTGTGGAATTCAAATAAAGCAAAACAAAAAAAACAAACAAAAAAAAACCAAATAATACGAAGACAGAATATTTTTATTGGAAAATAAGTTTACATTAAAGTGAGATATCAAAATATTTAAAATGCTATATAATATGAATATTCAACAGGATATGAATAAATACATATTTGTGGTTTTTCAAAACAAATATTGTCCAAGCAGTGAACACAATTTCTAGCATGCATTTATTTAACAATTTTCATGTAATAACATAGATATACATTGCAAGTGTTCAATAAAAACAACTGAACTGAATTAATACATAGATACTCCTTAACAAAGTAAATTGTCATCAAGAACAAGAGTAAAGTTCTTCAAAACCTACATTATATGCAGTAAATGTTGTGAATAATACCCCTTATATTAATTACGTAATAGTAGTACTCGGTGTTACCCCTGGTAAAGCTTTTCTTTGCTTCAAAGAGACAAAAAATATATCCTAATTTAATTTCTTTAGGCCCAGTTTTAAATCAATTTAAAAAAATTTATACATTCTGGATTCCAGGTGCATATGTGCACAGGGCCTATTAATATTAAAATGTCAGTCCTGTGCATGTGAGATATATTATGCAACTCTCATGAGAGAGAGACAAACTTCACTTTATTTATCTGTATAATATAGATAAAAGATTTATGTAGGGTATGAATATTTAATTGTTGCAAATCAACAGTTACCTATTCTACACTTTACATTGCTGTCACAGAGGAGTAATTAATGGTTACCTAAAAAAAAGGTTAACACTGGATACCTAAACACCGTTATATTGGAAAACAAAACCATTCGGAGGGCTTGTAACCAGCACAGGACAACTTTATAAACTTAGAAAACCATATTGAAAAAATAAATAGGGTGATAAAAACTACTAGGAATTATGTAATATGTGAGTGTTTTGTTTTTAGTTGTACATTTGAGTAGCAGTAATGGTTGTTAGTAGCATCCAATATAAAAAAAAACAAGGTTGAGAGGGTGAATTTTATGAAACAAAAATTTATTTTTCTCACGAATGAAAAACCACCACTTTCACAAGCCAGCATAATCAATTAAAATCAAACTCCAGAATTATATCCATGTTTTTAAATTACGTTTGTCTCAAGCATAATAATAATAATAATAATAATAATAATAATAATAATAAAAATTCAAGCATGGCAAAGAATCGTTGTATGACAATTTTCTTAACAAGTATAACATTTTAATGATCTGACTATCCATAAAATATATAATTTGAATAACACAAATTAAAATTACTGTATCACACAACTAGAACATTAAGATAATATTAACCTAATCAAAACCAATTGTTCCAGATGACAATTCGCAAATAATCAATACATTTAGATCGACTTTTTCAAAATAAAATTATTTTAGTACTAGGTGTGTGCGAAGGTCATATTTTAAATGCAAGAGAAGTCTAAGTGCAGCAAAGAAAAGTTTAAACTATCCCTTAAATGAATCATTCTAAACAAAAAGGTTTATATATTTTAAAAAAAGTGCATGTTATTTATTCTTTTATGGTGCCATATCCGAATCCATATATCTGACGCGTGAACGAGGTTCGAGGGAAATTAAACAGTCTGGAGAAATTTGGGGCAGGGAAAAGTTGTACAATTTTGTTGACTTTTTTTAGTACCTACATTCTGGTTCTGATAAAACACTGTACACTAATGTAAAGTAATAGTAAAGGTAACCAGCCGCAAAGGATAGTTATGTTAGGCCTAGATAGAAATGCACACGCGCACACACACACACACTTGTCATTTCTTCTTAGTGTTGCAAATTGTTTTGAATTTTCAAAAATATTCCTTTTTCATATGAACAAACACATTAAAAACACAAAGTTATCAAAATGAAATTAATTAAATGGATGTTGTTATATTTCAAATTATTCAAGAAGCATGTAGTTCCATATCATATCTTTCTTTGTATTTTGTGTGTTGCTATTTGAAAAAGGAATATTTCCAAAAACTCAAAACAATGTCAACTGTGGCTGTTTGAAGAAGTAAGAAGAAATGAAGAGAGAAGTGTGTTTGTTTCCATCTTGGACTAACCTATCCTTTCAGGTTGGCTTCCTTCACTACCACTTACTAGTTACTTTACATTATTTCTACACCGTCTTAAAACATTTCTAAGCCATTAGGCAACGATTAATTTTATTGTCATATTTAGTTAGATATTTAAAATCTGTTATTAATGCATCTAAGGTTTTCTTGGAAATCTTTAAGATGCAAAGTGCGGGCGTTGAATTGAAATATATTTACCTTTGATATTTAGGCGCTTCGCACACTCCTATTCAATACCATCTATATTGATTTTTAGTAGACACATGCCTTAAATTTGTGGTTTAACTTCAATACAATTTTATTTTTTTTAAACACCAATATACTTACTCATGTGCACGTGTAATAAAATGTCCAGTTAAAAGATCACAATGGTGCCAAAGATGTTAACATTTAGTCAAAATACATTTACACAATTTCTGCAATTATATTGAGATGTTGAAAAAATACAAATTGTAATATTATGATTAAATATCACTAGGTTAATCTCAAGAGATTACCCTCACGTAAGAATAAAATACAATTTTAGAAAATCAATAGAAAGTAACAGTAATCATACCTGGAATTTGAACATCAAACCAAATGTTTGACTTGATTTTTTTTTAAATTACGTTTGTCTCAAGCATAATAATAATAATAATAATAATAATAATAATTCAAGCATGGCAAAGAATCGTTGTATGACAATTTTCTTAACAAGTATAACATTTTAATGATCTGACTATCCATAAAATATATAATTTGAATAACACAAATTAAAATTACTGTATCACACAACTAGAACATTAAGATAATATTAACCTAATAAAAACTAATTTTACAAATAATATACAAATACTAACACACAATAACTATACAAAATAATACATATGTTTTTCATAATGCCTTTAAGCATATAAGTTTTATTATTTTAGGTGAATGAAACGTGATCAAAATTGTTTGCAACACTCAAAAGTATGGTTTTTGTTGTTCAAATGATAAACTTTTAGTACAGTGGTAACCAAATCGTGGGGTGAGGGAGGTGTCCTAATGGAGGGGGGCATAATATTTATTTAGTTTTAGTACCATCAGAGTCGCGATTAATCAGTTATAAACATACAAATAAGAAATAAAATGCATTGAATTTGCAGATTCTAAAAGATTTGTTTATGACTATAAAGGACGATAGCAGGTGAGTCTGTTTCGTCTTGGTTAAGATGCTGGCCTTCAATGAATAAACCTTATAAAATTTGGTAGCCTACACACATAATACTTATATGAAAATGAATAATTCCATTCACTTTAAGATGTTAAAGAGGAAATAGACTTAAATGTTTAGGTGTACTGTATAGCCTTTTTATTAATTTTGAACTAATTGAAGCATTCAAACTAAGATTTGGTAAACACAAAGAGAATACTGAGGACCAATTTGAGTAATATTTGATTGCCTTCAGGCAAGTATATCCAAATAAATCCAAATTAATTAGGCTGTGAAATAAAGTGTGTCAATGAATATTATACAAGCCATGATCATATAAACTAACCAGCTCTGACAGAAAGCATTGCAGCTGGTTATAGCCTCTTTCGTTTTTCAATAGAGATCTACCTTTCCTCAACCAAATCAATTGTACCTATGAATCTCAAATTCAATCCTTAAAAAAACTAGTTTTTCTTAACTTCTGATTATATAATAAAGTGGTAAATTTAAGGCCGAGGTCTAATTTTTGAGTTTGTCCTAAAATTATGTTGGGCTAAGCCATTATCTAACATTAAAGTAGCTATAAAAATAATTGAGATTCAAAATAAGGATAGTTTTAAGTCTTGACTATGTATTTTTTTTAAAACCTTCAATTTCAAACATTCTTAAGAATGTTACAATCTCATAATTAGATTGGATATTAAGTGGAAGAAGATATTACAAATTTGGACACAGGATTCTAAGATACACTTTTTAACTTTGCTTGTTCCCTCTTGTTTATAAATTCCAATAACAAAATAATCATTTGGACTTATTCAAAAGTGTTTGAAGAAAACTTGGGATGACAAGCATGTGGGAAATAAATCAACTAACAGATTTTTAATACTCTTTAGCAAGGAGATGCAGTGTAAGGTCATGTTGTATAAGGTGTACTTCCTACCCAAAGTTACGTGTGCAGCAGAAACATGGATAGTGGATTCAAGACAAGGGATGGTGAGCTCATGGAAATTAGGTTTTAGAGGAGCATGCTAGCTGTCACCAGGAGTAAGTATAGGAAGCAAGAGTGAGATTGTATGGACAAGTAATGAGAATGGAAAATACCATAAAGGAGACCAAGGAAGGAGTATATAACATTAAGTGTGGGAGTGAGATAAGAATAAACATTACATTGAGAATAGACAAATTATTTAATTAAGATTCATGTGATGTGTGATGGAAGAACAGCAATCCCTTGACTTTCAAATAAAATAATTGTGAAAATCAATATTTATTCAAGTATATTTATAAATATATATCAATGTATATTGAATAAAAATATATAATCATTCAAAATTAAAAAATAAAATTAGTTTACCCTTTGTTAATGTTTAACAATGAGGAATAGCTTACCTTTTATCAATTATTTCAGTTTTGACAAAAGTGATAGTGTTGAAGTAATATAAATATGTATAAAAATAATTGTGTGTCAGTGGTAAATACCAATTAAAGACAATAGTATTGATTAAAACATTATGTACTATGACATCAATAAAGATATGTTTTATTTACTTCCAAGTCTGTTGTATTCATATGATATTTACTAAGATTAATGAGAACGGCATAGTTTTAAGTAGAGCTGGGCCAATGCCGATCAATTAACCTTCTCAGGTGATAATGAAACAATCGGTAAAGACAATGATCGACATTTCCACTTACTAAAAGGCTGTATTTTTAATTAGTTTAAATACAAAGTGGTTAATATCTTAAGGCACATTTTTTGTGGGTTATATGTTTTATATATGATAAAATGTTAATCATACAATTTATATTTGGCTAAATCGTTTACTGTAGTTTCATGGACCTATTAGAGTAGATCTTAAGTCACTCATGTGTCTAATCGCTCCACTTGATGTATCTTCCTTCCCAAGATTATAGCATGTACCCTCTGCAGCCCCCTCAGACATTATATTCAGCACTAAAGACCAACTCTTTAGTACGCTTTACTTAAGCAAAAACCAAAGAGAAACTACACAATATAGGAGTGGTAATTTCTCCAGATGTATGTTAATTATTTAAAGCAGTGATATTCAACCTGGAGTATGTGAAAACAACTTACTTACTGAATAATCAAGGCGAGATTTAAACCTATTCACAAGATCCTGATGTTAAGGACATACACTCTGTTGGTGCCAAATTTGTTTCTCTTCCCCTCAGATGTAGATTATAGAATATGTATAACTTGCATTATTCACCAACAAATATGGGGGTAAAAGATTGAAGAGAAATTATATCTGGGGGTGCGAGAACAAAAAAGGTTGAATACCATAGATTTAAAGCATATCATCCATAATATTAAAATTAAATTGACTATCATGAAATATATACTATCTATATATCAGTGTTGTAAAAGGATTTTATCCAAACAAGTCATGTTTTATTACTATGTTTAACATTAACTTCCCAATTAAATCATCAATTTTGTTTTGGAATGAAAATTAATTTTGCCGCATTTTTATAAATAGTTGAGTTTAACAAATAAAGGTCCTTTTAAAACAATGATATATATACTAATTAATAAAGCAAGACAAAAAACAAAGATGTCACAAATTTAACAATGATTGAAACATCGACTAGAACAATGAAAAACATCCTTCAATTCTAATATTAAAGTGGAATTAGTTTTGAACAAACTCTTCAGAGTGGTGTTGTTCCTGAACAGTTATTTACATTTTGTAAATCAAAAACCGATGACTACTAACAAAGATATTTTCAAAACGAAATGGGTCAGATTTACTTCTTTTAAATCTGAATTGTTATTTTACTGACAAATTTTGACTCTAAAAATCTGAATCTTAAAAGAAAGAAAAGGCAATAAAAAAAGGTTAAGTTTCACAATGTCTAAGATGATATGGTTGCATCAATAAGTATTAGTAATATCAACAAAAATCAATTCAAATGTGGCTTTCAATGTTCTAATCAATGGCTAAATTACTAGAGTAAGAGTTGTGATGAGTGAAATTTATGATTTAAGAATTGTATATCAAAGTACAAAATGAACAGAACAAGCATTCATATACAACAAATCAGTCTCAAATAAACAACATTGTTTTCCAATTATTTTACCTTACCCAGCATTTACTTTCTTGGTATTTTAAAAGAACTTAATGAACCACAGGTGTTCACGAATGCAGTACCAGATCACCATAGATAGAACCCATGAGTTTAAAAGTTACTAAATCTAATTTTATTTTATTTTATGTCAAGCTGTGTGTTCTGCTGCTGTTAATGTTGGCAGATAGTCTCAATAATTTTAAGAAAAATACAGTACCCTAATGAAAATGGTATCTACTTTAAATTTTTCTTTAATTTTCTAAAATAGGTTCAACCATAAATGTGCTATTATATAAACCTACACCACAATAAAATGAAGGAACTGTCCCAAATTTAGGGGTGTGCAGAGCTTCAAAAACTTTGACTTCTCTCTGAATATTTGTTCACTTTGACTTAGATTCAGACGTCAAATTCTGAAGTCAACGATTACGAAACTTCACTAAAAAGAATAATTAAAGTTAAAAAAACACATTTTGAACTTTTTTTCATTTTCTGCTGTTATTTCCATCACAAATAATGTTTGCATAAAACAAATTAAAATAATTCAATTATATTTTGTGACAGCTTAACTTATTATTTTAAGATGAAATATATTATTTTTGAAATAAAGCATTTTGAAAATTATATTTGACAAGTCACTTTATATAGTTATGCAAAGTATTATATTTTAATCCAACACTAAATATTGTTTAAATATTCAAACTTCGATTCAGCTTCAAGAATAACTCATATAATTTGATTAGACTTTGCTTTGAATTGAAAAAGTGGAATTCGCACACCCCTAGAAAAATTAAAAATATTTTGTCTTAAATGCCATTTATATTAAAGTAACCAAAAAGATTGATTGTAATTTCTTCAATGGATGAAAATAAAACGTGTATCAACGGAAACAGCATTTGAAAAATATGCTTTCTTTCTGTTAAATTCACAGGGTTTTAAGTCACATTTGGAACATATCTAAGGCTATAGTAATATAAAAAATATTATAAAATTTTAAATTGATGTAGACATTCTATTTTCAAAGATAAATGTTTTATAAACTTTAATTATGGATGAAATTTCCTATCATTTATTCAAATATAAAATGTCACAACCAACATCACAACCCTGCACAGAGTACAAAAAGTACAAAGGCTTATAAAAATGCTTTCAAAAAAAAGTTATAAGCAGTCAGGAAAAATCTAACAAATATTTCAAACTATTGACGATGATAATTGTTATACACACTCTTAATTAATATTGATTAGAAATGTGTGTGTGTACTAAATATTTTTTAGTAATAGATTAAAATCAATGGTTCATGAAAATTGGACTAATGGGTCTAGCTTTATATACATGGTAATAAAAATGTTGTAATATGATTAGATGAAAAACACATCTTTCGAAATAAAAGCTTACAATATTTTAAATGAAAAGCTTACAATATTTCAAATAACTAACAAAAATACACTAAAATAACTGTTTCTATAAATATAAGAAAAATCAATATGTTGTATTCAGATAGAATAAAATCCACCCATAATTTATTTCTTAGGAACAGAAACACTTAAAACAGCTGTGAAAGGTTAACAAAGCTAGTAAAAAGATGTTTGTATTATAAACAATTTGAACTCAAGAGAGTTGTTTATGAACATAATATCCCTCAAATGGTAAAGAGAAATCTTTTTTTTAAGGCCACAATAGATACACCAATTGAAAGTTTTATGAGATGCTAGTTTGTTTAGTACCAGTTTCATTAGCCAAGAAGTCATTTTCACAAGCTTTTTAGTAGATTAGCATCTCACTGAACAAACAACTCGTGAATAATAAAAATGAAATAATATACAATATGCTTTCACTTTTTATTAAATAAATTATTCCCAGATTACTTCGAATTCAGCGCGGTAATTATAAAGAATTACATTAAATGGATTGAAAGAAAAACTAGTTACTTTAGAATTCGATGTTATTCATCACTAAATATAATCATAGTTCAGTTAAGTTTAAAAAAGAATCAAACTTGCATGACCAATGATTTACCAAAATGTTGTGGCAATTACATTCAAGCATTGAAATTTGAATCCCAAAAAGAATATCAAATTAAAATTAGAAAAAAAATAAGGTAAAATTAATATATATGATGCAGCTTATGTTCTTTATAACCAGAGTTACTCATTTTTCTACAATGGCATATCTGACGACTGCTTGCTCACATGTGAATGGTGGCAGCAGTGTAACGAGCTTCTCCGCGTCTCCATCTCCACATGCTGGGACGATTCTACACACCAAAACAAAAATATTAGCAATATGGAAGAACTTAAAGACACTTGGGCTCATGCTTACATATAGCTAAGTGCAATACACTATCAAGTAAACCTGGGTACAAAGGTGTGCTATGTTCGCTCCATTAACTCTGAAATGTAGCGAGTAGCCTTACCTTAGTCGACTGATTACATTAATGGTTGCCTTATTAAGGAAACTGTGCTGTGCGTTTCACACTCCCTCCTGACAAGTTCCAATAGAATGAAACCTAGGACAAGGATTGGGTACTAACAGCAATGTAAAGTGTGAACTATGTCCTTTTCATTGTAAAAGCAATTTTGTGTTGGTTCCCTTTTATATGTATTTTTCCACCTTTCCTGTACCTTCTTCCAAATATAACATAAATCAAAAAAACGAAAAGAGGTTTCACTTAAAGAAATATATTAATATGATTTATTTATTCAAAAAGAGTTGTCTACATTTTTTTTTATGTAAGAGATATGACTATCAAAAGTGTATGTGGTCAGTGATACCAAGTCTTTAACAACTTTTCAATTTTATTATAACTCTGCATTTTTAAAGATTCAAGGATTCTAGAAATTTTTTATTTGACCCATCTTTAATCTAGTCTCATATCCAGCTTGTGATCCAATTATTTTTCAATTAACACACTTAATTAGAATTAAAACAGTCCAATCAGTAATTAAAATTAGGGTTGTGCAGGGGCTCGAACATGGGGAAGAAATTTGGAAAATTAGTTGTCCCGAAACTCGCGCGGGTAAAATTTAAACAAGTTACAATTAAGGACTGTTTATCAATGTCATGTTTGTATTTAATTTCCATTAAAAATATTACTAACTTATTACATTTAAATTAACCGTTACATTCATCAAGATAGATACCCGAAACATCAATAGTTTTTATTTTATAACTACCTTCCTTACAACACAACCGAGTGCCTTTAATAAAAATAACCACACTACATATAACTAATGAAAATATCCATCCCTCAATAAATTTAAAGTATGAAAACATCTTTTAGCACAAAATAAGGATAAAAGTGGTTTTTAAATTTTAAATTATGCATGAAATACACTGATTTGCATAAAGACAAGTCTTAAGTAAATGTTATTATTTGGAATGGCATCCATTTGTTTTTATATCATAGGTATGTTCAATTCTTTCCCCGCCGTTTCCCGTCCAGATTCCACAAGAAATCGTTATTTCCCACCCGAAAATTTATCGTAGTCAAAATATCATTCATTCCCACACAGGACTAATTAAAATGGTTGCGAGAGAGTCGACTTAAGGTGAATAGTAGGGTAAAGACCAAAATATTGATATTGGTATCTTGGAAACCCCCAATATTACATGGTCACTTGGTCTAAGGTGCCACTCTCTTAATATTTCCAATGACAAGGAGGTTGAGGTTTTAATCCCAATTGTGTGCAATGAGGATACAGTTTCATCTACAGTTTCCCACCCCACCTCGATGTAGATTTCTTCTAAATTCTACCTCCATCTTTACATTAAGAGTGTATTGCAAAAAATAGCCCATAAGGGTAATAAATATGGTACATACAAATTAAGAATCTAAAATTGGTTAATAGACTTCTAGAACATACATAGCAAATAAAGTCTCCTATCATTCTTCAATCCAGTGGCAGTTGATGGGGCAGGGAGATGGGTAAGCAACTTTTAAAATAGAGTTGAGGTTAACAATGTTCCAAGCTTTTTTTTTATTATTAAATTTGTGATATAAAATCAGTTTATTAGCATGAAATTGATATAAACATTTAAATATAACAAATATAGTATATATTGTAATTCAAAATAAATCATTATCAGATATTGGACCAACAATTTGAACAATCTCACTTTTAACAACAAAGTTATTAATACTTGAAACTAATTTCACTAATAATTTGCTAACCCCACACACATGCCAAAAATAGAGATTTATTTTCATTTAAAATAAATATGGCCCTGAGAAGAAGAAGAAACCCAAAACAAACACTTGGATTATAAAAATTTTATTAGTTAAAATAATTCTGAATACAAGATTGACTGTGTGTGTGTGTGTGTGTGTGTGTGTGTGCCAGCATTGACTGAAAGTGCGTAGTAGTTCTTTTTACTGTTATATTCTTACATTGGTTGAAATATTTCAGTGTAACAAAAGGTAGTTCATATTATGTTTATTTTTCCTCTGAAGGCATGCACAAGCCTTCCCATTTTTTTTGCTCCTTTTTCCTCTTATGCCATTTGAATAATTTAGAAACAAGTTCTTCTAGACTATGGCAGTAGGCACGGCCTTACAGTTTCACTTAAATAAGAAAATCTCAAACAAAACTACTGCAAAAATATATTGGAATTATGATTCAAAAAATTTTGTTAGCATAAACAAAAATATATTATGTTTTACTTTAAGTAAGTAGTGCTATCAACACAGAAATGGACCGGCTGTGCCTGCTTCTTTAGTTAAGTAAGAAAACTAATTTGTCATTTTAATTATGAGTTATCTCAGTCTATACCTAAGCTCAGTCGGTAGTGTGTTTAGCTAATGAGCTATGGGTCTCAGGTTCGATTCTTAGCAAGGCTGAAAAAATTTATCAATAGTGAAATGTGAGTTTACCCTTTCACAGTGATGAATTGATGGCCGAGGACTAGATGTTGTGCCCGTCATTGTCTTAAGTTAGATTATAAGGCATATGAGGCTATGACAGGCCTAGCAAGCCAGTAGTAGAAAATATATGGCTTGAATAAAAAAAACGACCCAAGACATAGGCTGGAAACAGTAAAGGATGTAAAAAAAGGGTAGTTCAGTGTTCTACTGCAAACAAGCTTAGTAAAGATTTTTTTTAAAATTACCCTGATAAGGAACTGCCCAGATGCAGTATGTGGGTTCCTATAAGCATACATAATCCACAATCCAAGAGCACCACAAACAGCCAATATTATCGTAGTAGCAAGAATTCCTGGGATGTGGCCAGATTTTGTGCGATCATCTGTAAAAAAAAAGGAAAGTAGTAAACTATAAAGTTTGTAGGCTTTGAAATGTTTAAGTCGAAGGTCAAATTAGTAATAAACATTTTTTTCAACACTTTGAAGGAAGAAAAACTTCAATATATTAAAGGTGCCATGTGGTCTAGAGGGTAAGGTGTCAGACTTCTGTGTTGGGGGTCCGGGGTTCAATCCTCAGTCCCGGAACAGATTTATCTGATTATCAAACCCTTCCTTCACCTCTGACAAGACGTGTATTAATCCCAACTTGTGAATGTGTGGAATGCCAGGCCTCCACCATGGTTCGGATTCCACGTTAAACTGTAGGTCCTCCATTTCATCTCACAATCACTCTACCATTACACATTAGCGTAAGTGCGTATAACCCGAATGGGTAATAAGATGTGGTGCTAATAATAATAATAATAATAATAATAATAATAACGATATATTAAAATAATATAGTGCAGCGCTTGGTTTATTTTCTCTAAGACTTCCTCTTTGTGAAATGGACTTACTGGATGGTTAAAACAATTGAAAGTAGTGTTATGTGACAACACAAACCTTATTTTAGACTTCAAAAATGCTTCACACCCGCTTTGATGACCACATGGTTTAATACACTACTCTCGCCGTAGAATAGACTGCTGATGAGAGGAAGGTTAAGGTTCAAATCTCAGTTGGGTGTACTGAGGGTGGTTTTTCCAAAATGGTTTTCCACTTTCCCTTCATTCGAATTCCGGTACACTTCTTTTAAATATAACCTTCCTAATCCTTAAAAACATTAAAGTAATTATTATGTAAGTGTTTAACCTGAACGAGTTGTAAGACGCTGAGCTAAAAAAAGAAGGTTTGCTTCACATTTTAAGAGTTAGATTCATACACCCCTGCAAATGAGTATAACTTCAAATAGTCTGATTAGCCAAGAGAGACTCTAAACACTTACTGACAATGACATGTTGAGGACTGCGAGTATGGCCAGCGTTTACAGACTTGTTTATCTCTTCGATGGCAGGACATTGTTCACTAGTGTCCAGGGCGGAGGTGTCACAGCCCCTAGTCAGCCAATCTTGCCTGAGTCTGTCCAACCCGTTGGAGCACCGGTTAGCATGTGGGCACCAATAGCACTAGAGGAAAATATAACTATTATTAAGGATAAGTTTCATTTAACAGCAATGTCAGCGGTTAGATTTTCAAGAAATAAAATTACATAACTGTTTAAGGAAAACCTTTTGTTCTATTGAAGGTATTTCATATCCAAAAGGAAGAGCAAAGAAGACAATAAGAACCCTTTTGTGCAGGCGTTTTGCGTTGCGCGACACACGACGGTGAGAGCCGTCGCTTTTTGTAGGTTCATTTTATGCACGCGGCATTTGCCACCCGTAAAAAAAATAGTAGTGGGGGAGGACAAATCGTACCAGTGCTGCCAATTCCTTTATATGTTAGAAAGCAGAAGCTGGATCCGTGCGTCATATTTTTGCGTTTCGTAACATTACGTTAAAAAGATGTCAAGTCATCAACTTAGCAAGATTTGAAGATGGGGCATTTCATAACCTCTACAGAAAATTAAGAGCCGATAGGGACAAGTCTTTAAATTACTTTAGAATGTCGGTAGAATCATTTGATGAGCTGGTGGTCAAATTCCAAGTAACGATTCAAACTAGGCAAGAGTTGGTGCAAGGATCATCTTTTTCTTCACATTTCCTTCTATCCATTGACTTTTTTTTTTAATTTATGTTTTTGTATTCCTCCGATGATGAATCCCAAGTTGCTTTCTTTTGCTTAACCTCATCTATAAAACGTTCAATATCTAAATCATCCATTTTTTAGAAAAATGAGAGAAAAAATTTATTCAACCGACACAATCTCACTTGGAAACCTCCACACAACTGAACTAGTCCTGTCTACTAGCTAAGGTTGCCAGCACTGATGCCTAGACAGGCAGAAAAGCGGCGTGTTTGCATAAATGGAGCCATAAGACACCATGTACTTATATTATTTCGGGTGGCTTTTGCCGCTGGCGTTTTGTAAAACACAACGGCATGTTTTACAAAACGCGACAGCAAGTTTTACAAAATGCGACATCAAGTTTTTCGGACAGCAGAGCATAAAATGACTCATTTGTTCCCAGTGACTTAGAAAACGTGACGGCTTTTGCAGCCATGTGTCGCGCGGCACAAAACGCGTGCATAAAAGGGCTCTAAGAACAAACACAATATGGCTTGAATGGAGAAGAGAGTAACTCCCAATTTACTGAAACGGTGTCCAGCCCAACTACATTTTAAAATTCCCTAACTTTTTCATGTTTTCTAGAGCCATTATGTTTTTCCAGCCATTAGATTGAAATATTAATTATATTACAAACATTATTTTATCAAGATCACAACTTAATACAATACTATCATTAGACACGTACATATTCTAATATTGTGTCACGTTATGAAGGGGTTAGAGGATTTCAGCCTAAAGTAATGATTGCCTGTATAGTGTGATCTAGTTTCTTCTTCCTATAACATAATTGAGTCCGTGAGCATGTCCATAGCGATGACTAAACTTTAGTTAAAGATGTGTGGTAGAGAATCTGACATCTTTCCTCAGTCGATAGCATGTCTGGCTGCTGAGCTGAGGGTCCCAGGATCGATTTCCGGCATAGCCGAAAAATTTATTATTGGTGAAATATGGGCTAACCCTTTCACAGTGATGAATAAACGACCGAAGACTGAATATTGTGCCTGTCCTAGTTTTAAGTTAGATTATAAGGCATATGAAGCTACGACAGGTGGTTCAGCCATGTGAAAAGAATGGAAAATGCATTAGGTAAGAGGCAAGAGACCCCTTAGACGACCAAGAAGGTGGGTGGACCATATAAAGAAAGATGTAGAGGATAAAAGAGAAAATGGGAGAAGAGTGATGCCAGGAGAAAGTTTTCTCGACAGACAGCGTTGAAGAGAGCTTATTCGCAAACAACCTACACGGCAAGATGTTTGGTGTTTCACTAGTGTACCTGACTGACCTGGGAGCTCAGGATTAGAATTTCGCTCCTAATCAATTGTACCCTTTTCCCGTGAGAAGGTTTCCACCATTTAAGGGAATGCTGGTTCAGTTCCTTTCAATTAACCTAATCATTCCTACGTTATTAAGATAGAGGTGACCTGGCAGTATAGGGGTAAGACTTCTATGCTGGGGGTCCGGGGTTCAATCCTCGGTTCAGGCACAGATTTATCTGATTGCCAAACCCTTCCTTTACCTCTGGCAAGACGTGTATTAATCACAACTAATCTCTACCTTAAAGCTTGAAAACTGAGTGAGGCAGTCACTACAGTTCTTCTCGTCTAGGCACGTACGCAAAGCGCTGATGTAGATAACAGTCCAGTTTTTAATATCCTGTTTCTCAAAATTTACTCGGTGGTACTCGTAGATTGTTTTATGTCTCACAACTGTAAAATACAAACAAATTTGATCATTACAAAAACCTACACTAGTTAAGTTTTACTTAAAAGCTAATCTCTCTGTCAACTAAACAAGAAATTAGATACGAAATTCCACACGAATTATATATAAATCACATTTAGGTGCAGTTTTCTTAAATATTTACTTAACAACCATGAATTTGGAATCAGTTTTTAGAACGATTATTTTTAAATACAGTATAATAATTTAACTGGCCTTAATTCCACTTCTTTTTTAATCAGAATACAGATATGCACACAAGGATGTGGTGTCTGGTTCGAATGGCATTAGCTACCAAAGGTTTCATCTGTGTGGTGAAACAGGCTCTTAATTAGCTGCTCATTTATTTTATGTACAAGTACAAGGATGCCAAATTTTATCAGTATGTTTAGTGCAGTGGTTCTAAACCTTATTGAGCTGATGCCCGCTTTGGTAGATCATCAAATTCCCTCTTATCCTTCACCCCTTAACATTTTTTAGAAAATTATTAAATAAAATTAAAAAAATTTGTTTCCTAATAACTTCTTTATACAAACACCAATGTAGCACTGATAGCGTAATGGTACAAATAAATTAACTGAAAATCAATGTGATGGTTGGCAGAATTTTGTTTTTATGAGTTCTTGAATAGTGGGTCTTACAACTGTTGGGCAGTGTTGCCAATATCTCAAGAAAGAATTATCTTACTTTGGAAAATGAATTGAAAAAAAGAATGTCTTCAATTGTTATCTGATTTTAATATAATTTCTAAATTGTTCCACGCCTCCCCGGAAAGTGCTTCAAGCCTCGCCAGGGGGTGCTCTCCCCAGGTTGATAACCATTGTTCTCGTACATCAATTAAAAAATAGTATATATATTATTTTTTAGCTGCTATCAAGATTGTAACGAGAAAAAAGAAAGTAAATAATGACATGCACACTCACAGAAAATAGTTCTGTCAATTATGTAAGCGTCGGACAAGCCAACTTTAACAGGGTGGTGGCGATCTAGGATATTTTCAATGATGACAGGGACACTCTGATAAACAAACACAATGTCACCATTATTGTGCAATGTGACCTGGAAGGTAAAGTCCCCAGAGGTAGTGTCATCTTGTAATTTAACCTTTTCCCATTCGACAGTAAAGGATGTTCCTACAACACATCAATAGAAGCACTTATATCAGTCAAATAATATGTAAAAGACACTTCAAACTTTTAATCACTTCATTTTATTTTATTTGGTTATTTGACATGCATTACCTAAACACGAGGTTTTGTGGGTCTCCTAATTAAGATGAATAACCTAAGAGCGCACACTTTTTACTGAATGTCATAACAAGACCAATACTTGCATAAACACTAATTTATTTTACAGAACACCTGGGATTAAATCAAAGCTTCTATGAGGATTGTAGTTAACTCCTATAACTTTTGAATCATGGGGAGAAAAATCTTCCTATGTAACTTATAAAATCTCATCATGGAAGGATATCATAAAAAAAATAATGAAACAATGCCTAAGATATTAATTGAGCCTTTATGAATATAAGGTGATTGAAACAACACCACACAAGTTTTACACAGATGTAATTTTTTTTTCTAGTTTACACGACAAATCAAAATAAGAACCAATTTGTGTATTACAGAGGAAACAATAGAATGAATTCACAATGACAGGTAGGTCAATGTTATTTTATCTGGGTGCTATAGAGCACTGATATTAAACCTAGGGTATGTAAAGATATCTTAGGGGTATCTAAAGTTTTTATAATACATATTTAGATTATAGGCTATGTATAACTTGCAGGGGTGTAGAAAGCTCGTTTTTCTAGGAGGGGTCCACTAGACAATAGCTTTTACCAATACAAGATTGTATACATAATTTTTTTTAGCATCACATCTTACTACCCATTTGGGTTACACACTTGTATGAATATAGGACCCTCCTAAGAAGGGGGTTTCATCAACTTCCAGGGAGGAGTCCTGACCCTTCAACTTCACCCATTTTTACACCCATGATAACTTTTATAACAACTTTGGGGGAATAAAGTTGCAGAGAAATAAAAATAAAAGTACCTTTCACACCCACAGCTCTTAAATTACACCATCAATAACGACGGTGTGAGAGATGTGTTAGTAAAATTATGAGCAATTAGAATAAATACCGGTACTTTATAACTTAACCAAGAATGTTAAAGTATCTGCCATTGTGTTTGAAATGCTTACCGTTGTCAACATATTTGATGAAGGAATGGTTTGAGATACTGGTATCAAAATTAGCCATGAGTGGTGCTATGTACTGTGTGGCAGCCAACCACGAGTGCACATATTCTCCCGTGTAGAGGAAGCCCCCTGTCGCCACTGTAATGTTACGAACTAAGTGGCCATAGAATGGGAAGTCAAATGAGAGCTTCACAGTCTATCAAACATAAACAACATAATTATCATAATTACGCTAGGTGGCTGAAAACATATGTTAGAATTATTTAAAATAACAACAACAACACAGACTTTCCCGCTACTTTACCTAAGAATGTAGATATTTACTTAAAACTCGTAAAATGTGTGAAACAAAATAATATAACTATATTGTTTCAGACCATTCCCCTAGAGCATAAATGAAATGATAGACAATCTTACAGAAACATAATGAGGCAAAAAGTAACATCTCTGTTCATGAAAAAAGCATAACAATCAATTCCCCAAACCCCAATTTAAAAAATATATTTGCCAATATCTCAGAAACAAAATGGTTTTATATAAATATGTTTCATATATAGATTTTTTTAATAGGACTACCACTTTGCAATGGTAGGTTAGTTTGTATCTCAAAGAGTTAAACAATGACTGGGCACAAAATTTAATCAGAATTGTTGAAGCCGATTTGGATAAAATAGATTTTTCCACTTTACCCCCCTAAGAAAACTGCCCTTAATTTTAGGAATGGATAGAAAATTTAAAAAAATAATCTCAGAGTAGCCTTATGTAAATCCTAGATACCAAGTTTTAGCACAATATATAAAAATCGTTTCGGTTCTAGTCCCAGCGGCATTACAAAAAATACTTTCTGTGCTTCAGGGGGTTATGAAACATCGACATTCATCAAAATCTCGAGTCAAATTTTTTTTTACGATCACAATACTTTCTCTGCTCTAGGGGCGCAAGGAAATAAAAGTTTAGGAGAAAAAAGAGTAAAGCAAAAGGAATAAATAAAAATAATAGATAAATGAGGTATAGTTGGTGCAACATTTGCAGGGTTGCCACACACCTAAAAAAACCAGGGAGCGTTGGTAAAGCACAGGGAATGTGAAGCAAGGGTGTCCAGAACTCTCACTTGGGATTTTTTCTAAAATTAGATGGCACCCAAAATTATTTGGAGGTTGTTTTCATAGTAATTGGGACTCATTATAACCTCACACATATACCTTTTTTTTATTTAATGCCTCTAGAAGTTATCTATAGTTTTTTTAAGGGTAATAAGAGTTCACTAGGATCTTCTCTAAGCCAAAACAATTTTTAAATCAATTCCCTCTTAAAGTTATTTGGAGTTTTTTTTTAAATGAATGTTTGATGGCTCTTTTGCTGATTTTTTTTTAATTAGATGCATTTGTATATGAATTTGCATTTACATTTGAAGAGTTGTTAATGGTAATTGTGGCTCAATGCAAAACTGCCGTGAACATAACTAATTTAAAAAAATATATGTCTTTAGAATAGTGGTTTCCAACTCGGGGAAGGAGGGGAACGGTGGGTAAAGTGGGTCAGGAACAATTAAAAAATAACATTAAACATCATCTAAGAAATGTATCTTTTATTTCAATCCCTTTTTAAAAGTAATTAAGATAATTTTTCCTTGTGGTATTGGCAACACTGCTTACCAGTTGTAATACATTAGAGGTGATGAGCCAAAATTAAGACGTTTATGCATATGCAAGTGTTTATTTTCAGACCCATGAGCCTCGGATTCACCCTTGAGCTCTCCCTTCTCCCTCCTCCTCAGCTATCATTGTGGCCACATGCAACCCAACCCAATTTTCAACTCTGACTAATCAAAACTAGACAGCATTGTCAGACATGAAGTGGAAAGTGATTTTTGGTGTGCTCTGTCAAACATCAAACCCACTATTTAAGAAGTGATGAAATTACAGTTATAGCCGTCACGCTAGTTTTCAGGGTTTTTTTTTGTACCAATAAGTTGGATTTGAACAGATGGCGGCGTTAAAAAAATATTGGATTTACACTCAGAGGACTGTGCGCCGCCTGTGATGTGATGCATATGATCTTGAATAGGTTAATCACGTATGAGTTGCCATGTAGTACCATAGTCTGATTCACACTCACAGGACTGTGCGCCGCCTGTGATGTGATGCATATGATCTTGAATAGGTTAATCCCGTATGAGTTGCCGTGTAGTACCATAGTCGTCTGATTCACACCCACAGGGCTGTGTGCTGACTACATTTTGACTGCATCATCATGCATTTTTTCAATCCAAAAGTGATTTTCCAAGATCTGTGGTCCAGCATGGTATGCGTAAAGTACTGTAATAGTGAAATGAAATGTGGCGGGCGCCCTATGGTCAACTTAGTGTCGTTTCTTCTTGTTCAGCTTCTTTCAGCAATTAAGAGCCCTCACAAAGGGCTGTTATCTATGATTTGATATTAACTGTGGAGTATTATAACGTTGTTCGGAAGCAATACGCCAGTAGCTATGGTCGAATAAAGCTGAGTAATTTTGGTTCAAAAGTATGAGAAATTATTTGGATGAAAATAGTGAAAAAAATTTGCTATTTCAAAAACATTTGAGTCATCTAAATATAGTGTGGGATTCTACTTCTCTTGCGCTAAGCATATTATGAACCCAATACAGTATTGTTAGGATTTTTTTCTCTTCGTTTTATGATAGGATATATCTCACATGCAATAATCTCATTTCCTCTGTTTGGTCAATGTTTACAACTATCAATGACCAAAATTGTGAGAACATGGTAGCCACATGTTGTATAAAATAAAAGGTGACTATGAAGCAAATGTTTGTAATGATTTTTTCTATGATCATTTCAAAAAATAGGGGAGGGTTGGGAGGGATATTTTATTGTTCTAAGTGGGACGTCAGCTGTAAAATGTTGGCAGCCATTGATTTAGAAGCTATTCAAATATTTTAAAATAGTAGCCAAGGTTCAACGCATCCTTCTAAATACAACTTTTTTTTTAACCAATTTGATTAAGTTACGCATCTGGGGACGCGGCAGTTGGCCTAAAATCATTTGGCCTAAAGGCATTTAGCCTAAAAATAAAACCAAAAGTAATTTGGCCTAAAGGCAGTTGGCCTAAAGGCA
>CABFOW010003054.1:46533-74570 GCA_902141385.1 Timema californicum | reverse complement strand
ATTATTATTATTATTAGCACCGCGTCTTACTACCCGTTCGGGTTATACGCACTTACGCTAATGTGTAATGGTAGGGTGATTGTGAGATGAAATGGAGGACCTACAGTTTAACGTGGAATCCGAACCACGGTGGAGGCCTGGCATTCCCCACATTCACAAGATGCCTTGTCAGAGGTGAAGGAAGGGATTGGTTATCAGATAAATCTTTGCCGGGACCGGGGATCGAACCCCGGCCGCCAGCATAGAAGTCTGACACCTTACCCCTAGACCACCAGGTCACCCTACAGAGTGTTAGTAACATTTACTTTCAACTAAGAGCTTTTTTTAGAAAAAGTACTTGAAACATCAGAATAATCGCTACATTGTTATATAGAAATATTTATTTGTATCTTAATTTTGATATTATTTCTACAATAAATAATATAGTATCGCTATTCATCCGTTGTGCTTAAATTAGTGAATACAAATAGCCTAAACGCCAGTAATATGATACCATTAAACAAAACTTGCCCTTTACGACAAGCAGTTAAATAATCAATTATATATTTGAGTTTCTTTGTGCGCCCTTTCTTCCATAGGCCCATGCTTCACAAACTTGTTATTCACAAGGATATACATTAATATTGTGTAAATACTTTTCCACCTAAAAATTTATACAATCCATTGGATCTTGTTCGGAAGCAAAAATAGTCACATTTTAATGATTATATAAAAATAATCATCGTGCGTAGGTACTTATTGTTTGGGACTCAATACATTTTTTCTTAAAATAGCGCACAAACTGCGAGAATTCAACAGATTCTGATTAAAAGTAATCACATTTAACAAGCTAATAAAATAAAAATAACATATTCACACTTTAAGTAGCAAAAACTTCGTTCATTAATTTTTTGAAAAATAACTTATTCCAAAGTCAACTCCTAGACCGTAAAATAAATATAGTAGATAAAAACATACTGAGAACGTTTCCAAATTACATTTAGACCAAATTTTATTTAAAATAACTATGTTTGATATGAGCAGGAATGTTTATTTTTATTTATTACAATAGGGGATTAAACATTCCATGTATAGTAGTTTTCATATACTGTGAATATTAAAACGTGTAGTGCTCAAGAATGAGAAAACCCGTGAAAGAATGTAGGATAAGAATGAAGAATTTTACATGTTTTACTGTCTCAGATAAATAAGGGATGATGTCATAAAACTGTGTATGGAGAAGCATGTGGTTTTTTCTTTGAAAATAATGTATCACTAAGGTAATACTCTCATTGAAGTAAGTAGGGGCCAACTATATTTATTCACACAGCAGTTTAGATTTTATGAGTATTCTAGTTACTGAATATATTAAGATGTTTATATTTAACCACGCAAATTTTCATAGTTGGACATTGGCCCTTCATATCCCAATGCACAGGGCATTAATGTTTCTTTGACTCAAGGTCACAGAGATTAGCTTAAGCCTCCACTGCCACCTGGATCCCGATACAGCAGGTTAGCCAACGCTTGCAAAAATATACTAGCTTGTAAATGGGTAATGATCATACTAACGGCACCTATTATCAACTAAGATAACTATTTGTAGAAGAAATTTGTATTTAAAACTGTGTATTCTTACTAAAGTGTTGACTTGCGAGTCGTTAGAGCTCAATATCGTCGTGATTATTGAAGCCAACCCAAATTTAAAAATACGTTTAAAAAGAACAAGAAATTAACCATTAAATAATATGTTATAAACAAACACTCTAGCTTAATTGTACAGAGAAAATAAATAAATCTATTAATAATGTTTGCTATCCCATTTAAAATGCATTGAAATGGTAACATTTTAAAGAAAATATTTCAACACCTATTTTTAGCATGGTTTGAAAATTCCATAAGAATTATGAAAGATGCACAGGTATGTTACTAAAATAAATAAAAAAAACAACAATGCTGAATTATTCGATTTTTTTTTTTTAATAACCGTGCATTTATGGGTATGCTCAACCCAGTCAAATAAAGGTGTCCCAAGCAGTCGAAGTAGAAAAGTTTATGTGTGTTGTTTAAGCATATGAAGCAGGACAGGGCATTCTTTCTTATAGTGTTTGTCAATAGTTAATAATCTAACTTGAAAGAGTATATAAACGACAAATGAAGTTAAAAATTGCATCTACCAGAAGGGAATTATGGAAGATTTTTTTAAGAAGTTAGATAGATAAAAAGCATTTTTTTTAATTAGTTTTGAAATATTAAAAACCAATATAATGTTCTGTGTTTAAATAAATATAAAAATACAACAATGATGAAAGATTTGAACTTATTATTAGTAGATAAAAAAATCATTTTCCCGATTAAAAGTTTGATACCGATACTTACTGCTATCGATACTTTTCTTTTGATACTAGTACGGTATCGATATTTTTCTTCCTATACTTTTAATTAGTACAGTATCTATACTTTTCTTTTGATACCATATCCCTAGTATGGACCCCATGATGTTCCTATAGGTCAGGCAAGTAATACCTGCGGCCCGCGGGCCGTGTGTGGCCCTGATTCATGATTTGGAGAAATCTAGCAAATGAGGGTTGTGTACTAAATTCTACTCATTACTAACCAAAGATCAATTCTCAAAAATGGTTGGATTTGCTCACCAAATATGTAAAATATTTGTCAGCACATAAGTATGTTTTCGCTCATGAAATGGAAAAAACACCCGAAAGATCACATTTACCGATACCCATTTGTCATCCATTTTAAAAGTTACTTCAATAATAGATCCAAAGCCACTTAACACACTTTATCCAAATATAAAGTTTCAAATTTTTGTAAAAACCTATCGAATAAGTCTTAACATTTTGTGTTATATTAATTTTAACTTTAGTATAATAAGGATTTTAAAATTGAGATTTTTCGAGTTTAGATGGTGACAATATTGAGCTTTATGGAATGCAACCCCCTCGTTATTTTCAATGTTCAATGTCGTACATATGGTCAAACGAGTTTTACATGCCTTGTGTGTCTTTTTAGCAAGTTAAGGCAACGTAAAACATCATTCCATATTGCATTTAGAAGACAGTCTGTAATATTTTAATTTAATATTGGGACTAATGAAATGTGTGTAAGAATTAAACTGTGTATATGTCATGATCGAGCTCCTCGTATGTATTAAAGTTCCAGTACGCGTTCATATATTAATTGTCTCTGAATAGTGAGTGTTGGAGGATCTGTCATTTTTTAGTGAATGTGCTCTAAGAAAGATGAACTATTGCATTAACTTTATTTACTAGTACCATTCCTCCATCATTTCTATGATTAGATAATACGCATAAATACTAGATACAATAATATTACAACATATTGTAATAATATCAGATAATAAAGCCACGCTTTGGGCGTCAATAATAAAAACAATGTGATCAATCTCCTCGCTTCGGGCGTCGATTGATACACTGCGGATTAATTCCCTGATAAAAGATGATGTGATGTTTTTTTAGGTTGTATAAAGCTCCGTTATCGAGCGCCTATCACCACTGTACGGAAAAGATACCGTTCAATCAGCTGTCTATAGCCCCGTGTTCGAGCACTAATTAAATCGGTATTAATATTATTAAAGAAAGAGAAATGTTGTTGGCTGTTATTTCACGCACGGTTTATTTATATTACACCAGTAAATTACTTGCACATATTTAAATTAAACGTTTCTTATCACTGCACACTTGTGATATTGAAATGACTTATATTATAATGTGTTGGACTGTGACTGACTCGTGCGTGAGCGAGGTCCCGGAGATCGTCCTCCTCATCGTCGTCGTGGTCAATTGCAATACTGTACTGTATCTAAACATACGCACTATGGTCTATATATGACATACCCCTTGCATTTTCTCCCTTGGTCAACAAAGTAAAAACTAACCAATAGACAGAGTCCTGGCGACACGTTTTATGAGGGCTAGCTTCTTATTGGTATAAAGAAATGGCGTGTTCTGCCAAATACTATGAACTTCCTCCCTTCAACAGGAATTGACGCAGTTACTCTTTTACCAGGAAAGAAGGTATAAAAAAATATATTTTAGGGGTGAAGTCCTTTTCACCTCATTCTAAGAAACGCGTGTTTGTTCATGGATGAATCTTAAAAGGATACTCTACCTATATTACTTTAAAGAAAAATTACCTTCATCCATGACTTTTTACATAATTTAGATTATTCCAAATCAATACATTACAATATGTTATGGGTAAAGTCCAAAATTGGATAAAGTCTACATTATCCGTATTATGTTGACATTATCAAAATTGTCATGATAATGTTGAATGAGAGGTGATTGAATATTATGTTTCTAAGTTCATCCTGATAATCTTGACACTATCCAACAGCATTTGGATAGTGTCTGATTCCAGACTTGATTGTAACGTGGGGCGCACGTGACCTGGGAGGGTCACAGGCCGTTCACACGTGAACGTATGAAACACGAGTTCTTTTAGAGATATTGGGGTATGCTGCCGACCAAACACGAATGAAAATTCCCACGTAATATACAAAGTTTTAATTATTAAAATTACCACTTACATACACACACTGATTAACTGTATATCTAAATTAATTATAACTAAACAAGTAATTAAGTAAAACAAAAAGAGCCTTAATCAAGTCTGTAACTTAATAACCTAATAGAGCACACAGAGAAGTAAGTAAATTGAATAAATAAATTAACAAATATAAAACACCTAATAACTATTCAAATATTTAAAAACAATCACAAAAATGTTCATTAACACAGTGTCCACAATAACAACAAATGTTACTTGTCTCACACACGATACACGGTGGTGACCCGCTATACACAAACGCTGGACTCGCTGACCCACCCGCAGACGCGACGGCCTGCCCGCTGATCACTCTGGCTCACACACTTGACACGCCGGTCCTCGCACTGGGAACTCCCGGACTCATTAGTCGCGAACCAAGAACTGCTCCTCTGGCTACCGCTTAGCGTGTATATATATATAGGGGTGGTGACAGCTAAGGATCTGGAATCCTCCATTTCTAGAGTAAAAAGGATCCAGACACCTCCAGACGTGTCTCCGTCCTCCCCCCACACCCCCCTAATACCCCTGTCAAGCGAGAAGGTCGCTGCCTACCTGCTAGACAAGGAGGGATACAGAGAGAATAAGGATCGCAGTCAGGGTAAACAATGAGAGTACGCTGGTCCCGCTGTTAGACACTAATCTTGTTACATGATGTTGGGTTAGTCAGGTTAGATTAGACTAGGTTAGGTTAGTTAGATTGGATTGAGCTACGTAAGGTTAGGTCGGGTGAGTTTAGTCCAGGTTAGTCTAGTTCAGGTTAGGTTGTGTGAGTGGATAATAAAGCATCAAGTTGGGACATTTTGAATGTTGGTGCATTGCCGCAATCAAATTTCAGGTCCCAGATCGAAATAGCATTCCAATATATAATCCGTATTGAAACTTGCTTAGTTTTACAAATAGTATTCACTTTTATCCAAGTATTGATGGCTAATGTCAAGCTTATCCGGATAGGGTGATAAATGAGATACATTACTTTCTATTTCTGTCTTTATCCACTGCACTTGGATAATGCTAGCATCTCCCGGATAATTTAGACATTATCCAGATTTCGCACACTACCCGTAACATATACAATGGATAAAAGTGAAGTCCTCCCTTTCCTTGACCTTCACCCCACTTATCGGACACCCCTGGCCAGACTGCCCTTTCTTAGTTGTGCGTCAGAGAATAAAACTGGCGCTGCAGGTCTACCTTAGATGGTGAATGGAGCTCCAGCCCGAATCCCAGGAAAAGGAAATCCTACCAACCCTCTTCCCATACCCGGTTTTTACCAAACAGAGGCCATCACCAATCACCCTCAAAGCACCTTCTTTCCAAATTCTTAAGGCCAGCCAAAATTCCCGAGGAACAAAAAAAAATCCCTGACAAACACGATCAAACGCCGTCGTCCAAACATGTCAATTTTTTACTTACCGAATTGATAATTTACTAATACACCGTGTATTTTTTTTTTTTTGTTCTCATCTCACACGTTGTATTCACCATCACATCAAGAAGAGAAAGGATTTCGAATGTATCTCGTATCTCAAAAAACAAAATCAGCTCAAACACTCCCCAACTATGGCGCTTCTGTCAAGTTGGTGGTAGAGTAAGGAAACAGACTAGAGAAGAACGCAATAGTGAATTGAAGAATAACCGGCCTCTAAGTCCCAGTCGTTATAATAGGTTAAATTGGTCAAAAATGTATTATGGGCAGGGACACGCACACGAGGTCCAGCGGGTCCGGACCCTCCCCTGGCGAACATGAAGTAGCCTAAAAATAAAAATAAAAACCAATGATCTATCAATGTTAAATCACCTTAAAGCAGTTGTTTAAAACAGCCCAATATCTCAATACAGTCTCATTAAGTAATTTGTAATCTTATACGAGTAATGGAATGGATTGACTATTGACTTGTAACTTCTTTACTTTGGACCTCCTCCCCGTAAGAATAATTTATGTGTGATCTCCTAATGATGGGACGTAGCAAACAATCGTTCCGAATTTTAATAAGTTCTTAGTGGTAATCTAAATAAGACTGTGATATAAAAAAATAATGACTTTTGAAAGGTCAAAATCTGCGTTTATTTGTTTAGCAAACTTTCTATTATTAAAAAATAATTTACGTCATGTACACCCTGAAATCCTTCGCGTACCACAATTTTGTAAGCGCTGTCCCAGTGCATCCAGCCGAGAATCGAACCTCAAGTTTTCCATCAGTGGTAATTCAATCTACGTGATCCTAGCACCTTATACCATGTTATCACTGGTGAGAGCTACTCTCGATATATTCCTTCCATTCCTCCTTAGAAGCAAGATGTTTATATCTGTCGGTAGCACGTCTGATTACTGAGATAAGGGTACCGGATTCAATTCCTATTACGGCCGGGACATTGATGAATTAACGACCGTGGAACTAGGCAATGTGCGAGTTAATTTGTAACTCGTGTGTTGACATCATCATTTCGTTTATGTGTATGTGTATTCTAAATACCTATAGTGGAACAATAATCTCCTCTTGTCATATAACTAGGGGACAAGTTCGACACCTGTTAGTGCTTATGAATGCCGAAAAATACATTATCATTTGTTTTAAGAATTTTTTTAGGACATAAAAAATCATTCAGCTAATTTTTGTTGATTATAAATGTACCTTATTTTAATATATTCTTAATTATATCTATAGGTAGACACATAATGTGCTCATGTATGTAGGCCTACGCACAGTACATCTACAGTAGCCCCATGGCTTCTTTGGTGCTGACTGACAGCTCACAGCTGACTTCTGACAGTCAACATTTAGGTATAAACATAAATTTTGACTGTCATAAGTGACAGCTGATAAACACATGTTTTTGCAGATCATCTGGTTCGGCGTAGGGATACGTAATTTGGTCTAGTAACTTTTTAAAGCTGTCGGTCAGCACCAAAGAAGTCATGGGGCTACTGTATGTTCAATAAATATAGGGCGCTACAACATCGAGGAGTTTCTAAGCTTTTAGTAAAACCTACCAGTAGATACCTTCCAGCTTCCCCCAGTTTGAATCTGTCACTAACTCTACCTACTGTTAATTAATCGTACCACCAACCCGTTAAACTATGTACCGTTTTATACGCCCATAATTAGTTTATGGAAGCGAGTGTGTTCTCAGCCTACTAATTTCCTTAATTCTTCTTTTTTTAAGTTAAACTTTAGCAAACGAGTTTTGTAACATTCTTCAAGAATTCATGGCTTCCTATATATTGAAAACCAAATTAAATATAAGAGTGAACTAAGAACACTCCCAAATAATACTGGATTAGAAAAAGAAAGAATTAGACAGACATGCATCTGCTCTAGACGGCGTTCATGAGATTTAAATCAAAATTATGAAAAAGATTTTTGTTATTTTGTGCACCACGTCTAAACGTCCATCTTAGAAATCCACATAGTTTACACTAATGGGTTAATAAAGATGAGACTAGAACTTATAGGAAATGCACCCGAATTTTCTTAAGGGGTAGTTTTGAAACAATTTAATAAAAACTAGCTTCGTCAACCCAGCTGGATTTTGAACTCCAACTTCTCCGTCACTGACAAACCAGGAAATACGACAGTTACGTCTTTGTCCAAGTGGCAACCGTTGCTAGTGGTTGGTCTTTAATCATACCATGCGTATAACCCGAATGAGTAGTAGGACATGGTGTTAAAAAGTTAAATAAACAAATTATACTACTTGTTTATCTATTTGTACCAAAAAATTGAACTTTCCGAAATTAAATATATTCTTAACTACAATTTATTGTTTATTAGCCTACTCATAATTTATATAAGTTTGTTTATAATGTGCCCTTGTTTGTTTTTTTTCACCGTGTTTTTCTATCCATCCGGACGATCCACATTTAGTTAAACTGATGGGGCATGGATGAGAAAGGTATAATTTAGAGAAAAGGTGCCCTCATTTGCGTACAAAGAACGTAGGAAGTCCATTTAGGAGGAAACAACCTCACTACATCAAGCTAGGATTCGAACCCTGACCTCCCCATCAATGGTGAACTTGTACTACTATGCGAGTCTGGCTCCTTAGAGATCGTGAAACCCGGTGAAGATTGTAATATTGTGAGAGTAATTAAATAATTTAATCGTTAATTGTATTGCATAAAGTTAACTGTGTTCAGAAAGTAACTTTGCTTTTTTAATAAAAGTTGAGCACTCTCATCTGTGGGTATGTGAACTAAATATCAAACGCACATAGCCGGGTTTAACCGGTAACCGAGAGGTTAGGGTTCGATTCCTGGCTTGATGTAATTACTGGTGGAGGTTTCTTTCTAAATGGTTTACCAGTCTCCCTTCACGTTAATTCTGATATATTTCCTCTAAATTTTACCATTCAGGTGGGTAGTAAGACCCGTTGTAAAAAATATATTATACATAATATTATATTATAAGTATATACCCTATGCTTATAGCAGACCTTCACAACATCTAGCCCGCGGTCTGTTGGCGACACACCCAGGTACATCCTGAGGCCCGCTAAGGACTTTATTTACCATCAAAAATAATTGTAGTTTGCTGTGCGCAAAAAAAAGAGGATAAATTTAACTTTAATAATTCAAAACTAGTAGTAGTCTTTATTGATGATAATCCAATTATGATTTGAAAAAACAGTGGATTGGTGGTACTCATTGATGAGTTTCGAGGTGAACAAATTGTTTTAAGAATCTTTACTGAGGTATATTCTAAATATATTTACCACAATCATAATCACAGCTAATGAGTAATTTAGTGCGTACACAATGTGTAATGTGTAAGCTTACCCAGTGGCAATCTAGAGACTGTGATATTGGCCTGTGTGTTTCGCATTGTGTTAAAATCTATCATACAAGAGAACGCTTCAATATATAAATAAAAATAAAAAAATTATAAATTTGTAAATTTATTTTTAATATTATATTTCATAGTGCTTTATGTATCATAGAAATGTTAATAAAATATTCAGTGTTGTAAATAAAAAACCCTTTTTTATGAAAAACTTTTTAAAAACGTTCATTTGAAAAAGTTTAGTGAATTTCATGTTAATATAAGTAATTTGAATGAAACATCACTTTAAAGAAGAAATTCCAAAGAAAGACTTCATGTAATTAGCATTGTTATAATATTAAAATACCTTTATTAGTATGATGTGTCACTAGTTCAGACAACCTGTACTTTCTAAAAGGGATGTATCAAGTGAAAGTATGGCGGTGAGCAAAGTCCAAGTCAGGTT
The DNA here is from genome assembly GCA_902141385.1 of Timema californicum. Classification (NCBI taxonomy): domain Eukaryota; kingdom Metazoa; phylum Arthropoda; class Insecta; order Phasmatodea; family Timematidae; genus Timema; species Timema californicum. The sequence continues at coordinate 64,775 of CABFOW010003054.1, read as the reverse complement.
ATGCTGGCTCGTCATAGAGGATTACAGTTGCCGTAACGTAACTTTGTGACTGACTTTTCTCGTGCTGTAAAGGAGAGAAAATGCGGCGTTACCAGATAGTGGCCTTAAGAGCACCTCTTTCGTGCGGCGTATTAGTTTGTAAACATAGGTCAACAAGTTGTAAAAACAATAAATCTGGGATCTAGTTAGCTCATTTTCCTGTTGTTTTTTTAACCTAGAGAAGAAACGTATATAAAGTGCCAAGGCGAACCACAAATGACAAAAACGAAACCCAAAATCAATCAGGGAAATGTAATTAAAAGTATGTCACAATACGCCATGTATAACGGTATATTCAAAAGCAAACAAGACCAACCATATATATATATATTATATACGTATAAATACAATATTAAAACTCGCTAGTATGTTGAAATCAAACATTTAACCTCGGACCAAGAAATGAATTATAGGAAACTGAATTTAAAAATTTTTTAGTGGTCTGACATACATTTAATTTCAAAGAACCGGCAAATTGGAGGTTTCATTGAAAGTTTGCAGTGTTTTTATAATTTCTACTAAAGTCAGTTATATAATGCCCATTAATTTAATTCTTATTTGATAAGAAATTTAAGTGGTCTAAAACAAACAAATAATGCAATACAACTCACTAAAATCAGTTATATAATGCCTATTAATTTAATTCTTAATTTATGGGTGTAAAACAAACAAATAATGCAATACAACTCATTGAAAAAGTATTTGCACGTGTGTATCTTTAGAAAAGTGTTTTTTATGCTACTTCCTTCAGAAATTTTCAGACATAAAATTAAATTTCTTTCGATAAAATATGATGTATTTTGTTCGTGAAGAAAGAAGGATTATTTAATATTACACATTTTCTTATTATTATATAATATTTTACTATATATTTTAACTGATTTTGATACATATTTTGTAGGTTAGTACTACATAGAAAATCCGGGCTTTACTCATTAATTTAGGACTACGGAATTTCTTATTAGAATTGGCAAAGCTGGTTAGTCAACTCATTGGGGCATTGCGCCATAACAGTATAGCCAAACCACAACATGCGGTCTATGATGAAGTAAAACATATGTCAAACAATTATAATTATCATTTACTATTGGGATAAGAAGATCTTATTAACTTTAATTTCTATTAAATTTAGTTTTCTTTGTAATTATAAACGTTAAAACAGTAATAAAGATAAACGCCATTCATCAAAATAGTTCTAGTATTCAAAACAAAACTTTTTTTAATACTATAATAAATGTCCTCTTAACGTTACTCTTCAACTAAACAGTAGCACATGGATTTAGCACATTTTAATGATATTTTATTTAGACCCTGACTATAAATTACCAACAAAATATACATTTGCATCACTAATAATTTAACTAAAAATGCACCGGTACCTGTGGTTACGTTATCTAAAGTTTTAGATAATTATTGCTCTTAATCGGGGTTAACGAGAAGATCGGAATAGGATTTTATTTATTTGGGATATTTAACATGCACTTTCCAAACGGATTGATTATATCAGTACACAAAGAATTTCTATGAGTGGGAGTGAAAGGAACTACCAATTTTGCAGGGAAAGGTATTTTCACATACCTTTCAGGGTTCTTTAATATGCCACAATCAACATGGGACCGCCAGCCTTACGTCCCCTCCGAAGGAAGTTGTGCTACGGATTTTTACTGCTCAAGAAAAAGCCATCGACCCCCGGATATGTTTGAGCCGACGAGATCACCGAGGTCAACACCAGAGTTGAAGCGCGGCCGTTTAGACTGAAGAGTGGTTTTTCTATATTTTATTTGTACTAGCTAGTATCCCTGTCCTAGCTCTCGTTATGATCCTGACAAACTCGTCATAAGGGTGTACAAGCAAGACTTGGATTAGTTTTAACATTTTAGTTTTTGTTGGGAAACAGTTCGTTTTTTTCTGTTGATCAACAAACTTTTGTTCTAAAATAAACATTGCTGTAGAACTCCTTTTATATTTTCATTGCTATACAAACAACTAGAAAGTGTTAACTGATATTTGACTAATAAATCAATTTGTAGCGTAAATCACAAGAACTGAAAACTAAACACCTCTGTAGGACCAGTGTTACGAACACGGACAAATGTACTGTATGGTGGAATGGGAATGAGTAGAGGCAACTCACCTTCACTTTATGTTGTCTGCTTGGTATTGTCTTGTAGCAGTCAATCTCATTAACACACGCACACGAATAACTGAGATTGGACCGCTTCCAGGTGAAAGTTCACGGAACCTATATATCACTTATGGGTCTATCAAGTCTCAGCGCACGACTCACTAAATCGGCAGGACGAAAAACCACGCCAGCGACACTTGGCGGGAAAACAATAGACCTAGAGGGGTCCAGGAAAGTTCTTGTTGCCTCCAAGAGTGAGGAAAGGTTAATGAAGGTGGAAGGAGTCAAGAAAATATAAGAAAAGATAAAAAAAATAGTCTAAACCTCAACAACAAAACAATCAATCACAAGACAAAACAAAAAACTAACTAATTTCTAGGCATAAAGAACCTAGATAAAGGAGCATTATCCAAAGAGATAGCATAGAGGACTGAATCATGAGGTAGAGACTAATGGTACTGATCTAACAATAAACAATGCACAAACACATTTAATCTTCAATTACTAATATGAAAGTCTAGTTTATACATCAATATAAATATTAATTTGTTTTAGAACGAAAGTTTGACAACAATAAATATAACAAATTACTTCTCAACACTAAAATGAAACGTTAAGAATAGTTCAAAGTTCACGCTTACACCCTTAAGTCTTAATTTCTCAATTGTGAACCTAGCTTAACGATCTACGACTGCCCGGTGGATTTGACATTACGTCACGACGCGTATGAAGTGCGCTCTCAACGTTGCGTTCTTGAGAATCCGAAGGGCTATAGAAAGAGAGAGTTTACCGACGGACGATCCAATTAGACGCCACCCCAGTCTTCTTGGCGAGTCGAGAGCTGTCAAGTCCCCTTCCTTCCTCGCCCTCTTCTTGCCAAAGGGTCGGTCTACTCCAAGGTAAACGTTTGTTCTGTCAACACTCCTGGGGCTCAAAAGTCTCTCGCATGTGGGATGATAGATAGGATGATAGTCGAATGGTCGACCACTGGCCTTCTTACGGTACATTTGAAGGTCTTTTTAAAAATCATTAACTCTACACCACCACCTCATATTTTCTACGTAGTGTGAGATAATCAATAAAATATAGTCGTTCTGTGCTATATAAAGAGCGTGACAGAAGTGATGGAACTAAAAATATATTGACTAGGTCCGAAGGGGGGTCTAGGAGAACGAACGTACCCTGAAAATATTTGTACAGTGGAAGCCCATTAAGTCTAAAATCTATATTCAAATGGCAGATATCATTTCGAACAGCTTATAAATACTATAAGTTAGTTTTAATAAAAATATATCTTAATTAATCAGTTTATTATATCACTAAGAGAGACACCGAAATTTCGCAAGGAGTTTTTTTACAAGCTTTTACTTAGCACATTAAAGGGTTTATCAAAACATACTTAAAGTTCGTTGTATAATGTTTAGGTTAGTAAAACATGAGCCAAATAAAATAATATTATTATTATTATTATTATTTAGCACCGCGTCTTACTACCCGTTCGGGTTATACGCTTTAAGTACTAATTACGCTAATGGATTAGGAATTAGGAAGGTTGAATTAGAGGAAGTGAACCCGCATTTGCGTGGAGGGAGAGTGTAAAACCATTTAGGAGAAACCACCCGCAGTTCACCCGACCGAGATTCGAACCTTGATCTCCCCGTCCTCAGCAGTCGAGCTCAACACGACTAGCGCGTTAGCTAACTACGCCACCGAGGCGGGTCAAAATAAAATAAATTATTTTCACAAAATTACTACTTGACTTTTTAAATGCAAATCATGTTCAAAATTATTGATTAAAATCCTAATTAACGCGAAAAACATTTATTTTCAATAACAAGGAAAGATCCTTTCATTCTTAACAATGTATTTCCTTATGTCAAAAAAAAAATCGTTGCAAATATTTAAAGAAAGAAAAGGAAACCATGTTTAACGACGTTGACTACTCGGTTAATTCAAAGTTATTTTGCGAAGCGAGCTGCATCTTCATTTGACACACCTAAGCCATCTAAGCCCTATCATACTTTAGACTTTGATGTACGAAATAGAAATATAGGGAAGAAAATGAGCCGTTCATCTTGCAAGACCTTTAGTTTACCTGCTGATAACACTTCCCCTCTTCCACTTACGAGTATACACACTCGCTATACACACTCTTACACTCACAAATCATGGTAACTAAATTTAGTAGTAGTAGTAGTATCAGTAGTAATAGCAGTAGTAGTAGCACTAGTAGCAGTAGTAGTAGCACTAGTAGCAGTAGTAGCACTAGTAGCAGCACTAATAGTAGTAGTAGTAGTAGTAGTAGTAGCAGTAGTGGTAGTAGTAGTGGTGGTAGTAGTAGTAGTAGTAGTAGTAGTAGTAGTGGTAGTAGTAGTAGTAGTAGTGGTAGTAGTAGTGGTTAGTAGTAGTAGTAGTAGTAGTAGTAGTAGTAGTAGTAGTAGTAGTAGTACAGTTTGGTCAATATCAAACAAGTCAATAGAAACAAAGGGCATTTTCAAACTTAATATATAATTTTTTGAGTTAATGTTATTGTTTTTAGTTTGAAAACTAAAATCGTTAGTACAGTAATACCTGAAAATACCGAGAAAGTTTAGTTTGAAACATTGATTTAGCTCTGTTAGTTTCAGCACCTCTGAGCTGAGCCTGGATTCACTAACGGGAGCAAATTAATAAATTAGTTGCGCTAGCGCAAGTTTGAAAGATGTTCCCTAATCCCTCTTCCCTAAAAGAAGCAGGCGCAATTTGAGAGCAAAGTTGCGCCTTTTATTTGCCACCACTCAAGTTACTGTTGATTCACACGCTCGCCGAAAATATATAGCAGAACCGAGTATCCGCTCTGCCTAGTAAACGCAGCAGTTCATGCACTCGCGGAAAGTTGAGAATGTCTGTTTACCCATGATGCATTGAGATGACGATTTAAAATCAGCTGATTGCCTCCATTTTTGTTTGTGTTGATAACCTGTAAAACTGATTATGGAAAGAAAAAGGAAAATAGCACTGCTTGCAGCTTTATGCATTGAAGAAGAACAATGTGTGAACACTAGATATTCACTAGTCTTTCTTTCAATCTTTCTTTTAATTCATCGGTTTTTAGAGTCGACATTGTTTACTTTCCGTAACAGATGGCGCGTGGTTGAATGTTGGCGCATGCGCTGATTGGTTCTTCCACGCCGATTTTCAAGGATAAGCGCGGCCAAAGCTGAAATTATTTCTACAAATGCAGAACTTTGTACGCAGATCGCGCTGATTTCTTGTGATTGGCTTAAGCGGTCATCACATTTGTTTCAATTTAGATAGGGATAACCAGCGTTGCCAGACTTTGAACGGTCTACGGTACGCACGAGAATATAAAATAGTACGCAAGTCGTAACCAAAGTACACACTATAAAAATACTATTGATTTTTAATAATTTACTAGACGTACACGAAAAACATGAAATAATATAAAAATTTCTTAGATCAATTTTAACTTAACACATTTGAGTGTGAAAAAAATCACTTCAGAGAAAGAAAGTTCACATTGTTGACTTTTTTAATTTTGTGGACAAATCTTTATGCCAGTTGCCAGCCCTGTTGTTTTTTAGCCTAAAAAGAAAAGCAAATATTTTTTACATACACACCTCTCTGTGCAATTCTCTAGAAAATAAAGAGTGAAAGTATGTTTATTAAAAAGCTCAAATACTAAAAATGTTGTACTTTTGAATTTTTCAATTTATCAATAATATTTTACAAATAAACTTAATCATATTTCACTTTAGCCTTTAGTAGTGTCTTTGAAGGCTCAAATCCAATACAACCCTCATCTTTTTTTATTCCTTGTGACGTTGATATTAAACCCACAATTGTTTCTGTTTTTAGCCGATTTTGGTCTTGACATTTGATTCTCATCAGACTACTGAAAATCCTCTCGACTGATGGTTTAGAAAAGAGCAACACCAACAGAAGTGATATGACCACTTTAAAACTTTGAAACTTTTGTTCACCGCCATTGTTTTTCAAATTGAAAACTTTAGTCCAGTAATCTCTCACTGAAAGATTTGGATCAAAACCATAATCATCATAATCTAAAAAAGCATGATCACGAAGGCTGTAACATATTCATACCACTACATACCTCAAAAACAATACTTAGCTCGTGCTGCCATTTTCATTCATATTTAAGATATAGAAAAAAACTTTTCAAGCATTGGTATAGCTTTTCTGATAAGCCTTATTAGATCTACTTTATGAAACTAAATTCATTATTAAAAGTGTAGAATATGAGGTTTATAAATATATATTTTTGTTTTGTGTTTTTTATTAATATATAGTGATTATTTAAATAATTAATTATGTTAATTTATTTGAATAGACTGAATTGAATAGAACTAATAGAAAAGAGGTAGATGAGGTAATATGTTTCCGAATAGATATTGCTGAAGTCGTATGTCAGGAAGGGAAAGATCTTTTTTAAAAAAAGGAAGGCCATCATCAGCCCTTACCTATTGTAGCTTAGATTTGTTGATAGAAAATAAAACTGGTATTTCTTTGATTCGGATAACAAACTTTGTGCAGAAGTCTTACGTTCAAAGGATCATTTAGCTTATAGGCTTGTAGGAAGTATTACTATTTTAGCCTAAATTGATTTATTTAAATAAATAACCCATCAGTGTTGAGCTTAGTTATGCTCTTCAACCTTTTATTAACCCCTTTATTTCATTTAACTAATCATACATTGATATATTTAATATATTCATAAAAATTAGGGAACAATGTCAAAATGCAACATTGCCTTATATGTGTTTAAGAGAGAAAGATACACCCAAAAGTTTGTTCTCTCTTACACAATGGTATGCAGACGATAGCTCGAAAATTTTAGCCGCAGATGTCCATCCAGTTATATTATAGAAATCAATGGAGAAGTCGGTCTCACACTATTTGAGAATGCGAACAAATCTTCATGTATCAGCTGACTGCCCGAGTAGTGTGGGAGGTACATTAATGGTGAATGGCGAATGTTCAGTCAAATATTTAGCATAAAAGGGTTTCACCTTGGGAGCGGTCTCTTTACACGAATCAAAGAAATCGAATGTTCACCACTGGAGTCTCGGCAAATATTCAGAATGCTTCTACACTGAACTTCAGTCGTTTGTGCCATCTGGTTGCGTACACTCTGGGCACTGTACTAGTCCTATCGTTTTGTGGCTCTTGTAGAATTGTCAGGTTTGTTCACCTGATTAGTGATTATTTATTTATACGATACAGTATATTGTAGTGTAACATGTAATGTAACATTCAATACTAGTTTTATTTAATAATCTGATAATTGTTTTGCTAACACCAAATAGCTATGCCAAATTTTGTTTGCTATGGTCCTTATCTTATCATTATTTTGTTGAAAGATACCATCCAACACCTCCTTTTTCTTGTGGGTTTTCTGGACTTATCACGCTGCAATAACACTACACTCGATAGTATAATAAATGCAACAACAGCGGTGGTGTTATCACTTGCGTGGTCTATTGTACATCGGCAGCCAACTACCACCAAAATGAATTACATGATCGAATATTCAGGATAGAGATTCGCGAGAAGTGTGTGAGGTCCACAGAAGGCGAGTATTCATGTTAGTCTTATGACAGAATTGAGTGACCAATGTAGGTGAACATTCGGGCGAATATTTGGCCGAAACATTCATCCGCTTTCGCGAATAGTTTTTCACCAGCTTCACAAGTGACATTCTACCTTATTCTTTCGAATATCTATCGTCTTCCATAATATTTTAATACAAAATATTCGCAAGTATGAAGTACAAACTACATAATATAACAAACTAAACACTATGGAAAGTCCGTGATTGGGGGAGTTTGGGGTTTCAACCCGTCCCCTCCCTCCCCCCACACACATAAACAAAATTTTATGAGATACTTTTACGCTCGACCCCTGCATGAGCAGGTCTGCAGAGGACTGTTATCCGCTACTAGTTTCATTCAGAATTTATTGCAAGGATTGAATTTCTTTCTCAAAAAGCTTTTTTTTTCTATATGCCAGGATCTTGTCATTCAAATCCTATTTAGTTTTTAAATGAATAAGGCATTTAATAATATCTACCAAATATAAAATTACAGGAATTTTCATTATATTTTATGTTATAGAAATCTTGTTTAATATAGCACTGGTGGGGACGACTGAGGCTGAATAAGGAACGTTGTATCCAGATATAATCTGTCTCTTGAGCTATTTTGCTCTCCTGATATTGTTGAAAATGTAACAAAAATAAGGCCCGTTATCTAAATATGTAGGTATACAAATTATAAATGCACGAAAGATGGCAAAATACACTCTCACTTAAGCTGTATACTGTTTTAAAGTGTTTACTTTAGAGGGATATATTTGGCTTTGCTCATTTTTTTCTTTTCAAAATCTATTTATAGAATTTATGTTTGCCTTAATCTGGGATTTGTGAGGGTAAATTATCTATTTGGATAAATTTGATTTTAAAATAACTACTTTGTATATTTCAAGGCGTTCTTCCCTTTAATTCATGTTTTTTCTAGTTGTCGATAATTCGAACGGGCAGTAAGATGCGTAGAACGCTCAAAAGAAATCTTGACTCCAAATAGCATCTGTAAGTTTTCAATTTAAAAAATAGTGTTATGTGGGGAAATAACATATCGAACCTAATAATTACTCTTTTACTATCCACTTTTAAATACCATATTTAGTCATTGTTATTTTTTGATGTTCACCTCCTTCTCTCAATATTGGTTTTAACTTAGAATATCTATCTTAAGTGCATCTTGGAAATGTAGTGACCAAACATTTACAATATTAATTAGTAATTTATATATAAACGGCTTAACTTAAAGCAGTCTACTATTATAAGCTATAATTATAAAGTATAATAAATATTTAATTTGAGGACGCCACATACCATATCATAGATTTATAATAAATTGTATATCTTAGTAAAGTTCTTCAAATGTATAGGGTATTTATATTTTTTAATTACGGTGCTGGTAGCCCTACCCAAACACTTTTGTTTATTTATTTTGTTTGGGTCCGTTTCACGAGTGTTTTTGACGATTACCTAAGTGATTTTAAATTGGCTCTTTTTTGGAAATGTAAATCTTGTGCTTGATTAACATGCAAACTTCAAGAGAAATTAAAAATACTTATGCGGATTTTGTACCGCACAGGGAAAGTAACATTGTGAACATCAAAGATGGACAGGTTTGTTGTTTGCTACCAATTGGATTTAATATCACAAGTTTAAAAATATTGGTTGTATTTAACTGGCTTTGTTAGTGCTATAAATTTAACACTGCTATGTCTTTATTCAAGTAGTACTAGAATATAAAAAAACTATCATTCATTGTCATACACAAACATTTTAGGCCAGTCAATAACACTAGAGATAATGTAACGGGCCAAACCTGTTCGGCCCTATTGAAATAAAAACAAAGATTGAAGCAACTAAACATGGGTAAATAAACACACGTATTATCTACATACTAGTTCTGTAATACATAACAATCTGTGTTATAAGCCAACATCGTGGTGACTTCTTCGGAAGGTCCCGGCCCTATCCGATGAAACGCCGTTGGAATAGTGGTGGAACCGCGGCACACAATAATATTGCACTCTACTGGCCAGAGTTTCCGGAAAGACTGAAGGCAACGCCTAGCCAGTTCATTAGGCCGAGCTGACCTTCTAGAACATTATGGATACTTACCCCCACCCTTCACTCTCTTCCATCCCGGCATGCTTCACTTCTACTGCTATATAACTCCAACGAGGGATTGGCAACGGCATGATTGCTATCGCCGATAGTCTACGAGACAGACATCGCACCAGTAAAATAACTAAACATCTGCGCAGCGGTGACCATGCTGTTCACGGCGAGGGGTCAGCTCGACCGGAGGAAGTAACTTGCACGGCAATTGATGAAAGGAGGGATAGAGACTAACCTACGTCTAGTCTAGTCCTAGGGATAGTTGTTAGGTTTTGTTTGAAACATTAGTCAGTAGGTGTTTAGGGAATACTTAGGATTAGGTGTTTAAGGAATACTTATGTTTAGGTGTTTAGGGAATGTTTATTCTTATGATCAGCCAGCTTTGTTATGTGAAGTCGATTGTCATCAGTTTAGCTTAATATTATGATATTGTGCTTCACGCACGCTCCCTGGTGAGTCCTTGGACCAGTGGCTTAAAATGGGAGTGTATCCCACGTCATAACTTGTATGACCATTTACCTATTTCAGTGGTAGCTTGTTAGGGAAGTGATAGTTCTGATAATTCAAGGGCCTTGGATTGATGGCTAGTTAGGTATTTTGTTTTATATTGAACCCCAGTTGAGGCCCACCTCTACCCCTCAGGCACAGCCCGCGGTAATGGATATATAAATATATTTCATATTTTGTTTATGGAGAACTCTTGTTGGGTGTTCAACCTGTGGGCCGTTTCCACCCCTCTGGCACGGCTCTTAGTGTTTATTCATTGACCATTAATTACATCTTGCTTTTCCTCTGTAAATTTCCCTTTGCTGTAATACTGTTGTCGCTCTAGGAAACAGAACTTGAATCTGCCCCGTATCACGATACGTACGTCTGTACCTTGTACCCTGCTAACAGGTTAAGCTTCCGGATTGTTCCTAACCTTCTAATGAGGTCAAGTTTGACCTTCACCCGCTTCATGCATTTAATACTTTGGTCTGTGCCTAGCCAAATATCTTGCTTGACACAGTCAAGGCTATAGACCGTACTCATTGAGATTGTGTACCTATGATGTTTTATGTATCATGTGCAGTTGCACGTCCATTAAATCATTGTTATTTAAACTTATCCACATATTGTTATTTCTTATATATTTAGATTTATGTATGTATTGTTCCACCTAAATTAACCCATCACCGAGGGTAGGGTGGGGTGGTGGTTCAATAAAAACAATCTTGGATCAGTAGCCCAGCACACAACATAGTATCTAAAAAGCATTTGAATGTGTACAATTTCAAAAGTAGACCCTTTCTTAACAAACAAAAAAGCTATTTAATTAGGGCCTAGTCCCTACTTACTAACTTTCCTTGTGTGAACTATTTTAATTTTAGTTTAAGTTTATTTTTTTCTCACAGATTCATCACACGTTTCTGGAGAAGATCCAAGAAGCTGCACACAACCTCCTTGCAAAGTTAGAAGCCAGTATTCCTGACGGAGATTTTAGGGATGTGTCGATATATACGGGCTCCTCTGGCATAGCTCTCTTGTATACACTTATTGGAATCAGACAGAAGAATTCTAAGTATTTGAATGTGAGTTGTTTTATATTATATGATGAATCAAAGTTCGCTTTTTTTACTATTAATTATATTTTATTATTATTTTACTACTATAACCACAATATTTGTTTGAATCTAGAGTCAGAATATAGTATGCCTCTTTTGTCTACCCAAATATTGCATTTGGAGTTAGTTTTAGATCCATATTTATAATAGCATTAAATTCAAACACTTTAATGCAAAACGAGGTAGCATCATCTGTGCATTGTATTTTGGTATGAAGAAACTTTTAGAAAATACAAATATAATATTTATATGCTCAACATTGAAAACATTTTGGCAACTTAGCTCAGTCCTTAGCTTGTCTGCCTATTAAGCTAATGGTCTTGGGGTTGATTCCTAGCATGGCCAAAAATCTATCATTGATGAAAATATGTTTTTTTCCCTTTTACATTGTTAAATTGATGGTCGGAGACTGGATGCTGTCTCTTCCCTAGCCTTGAGACATGTTATAAGGCAAATGAAGCTACGACAAGCCTATCAAGCTGGTAGTGGAAAAATATAGGGCCTATGACTTGAATAAAAAATTGACCCAAGCCATAGGCTGGAAACAGTAGTCCCTAATGAATGTAAATAAATTTATAGCATTTTATTTTATTATCAGTGCTATTTTGTAGATATTGATAATATCTATTAAAAGCAACAGCTACAGATCATGTGACCTGACTTATGAAGATCAGTGGGCAAGTAGGACTAGACTAAGTCCCCATACATTTTTAGTTTATCTATTTTGAGTTAAATTTCCACAAGAAATAAAAGCATAAAATAACATATATCTGAGTCTCAATTTGCATCACAATACTCAATGATATGCTTGCTATTTTACCTGCCCCATTCTACAGTGACAATACACTTACATCAGAAGTGCTGTCACAATACTCAATTATATTTGCGAGGCCTCCTTCCCCTCTCCTAACTAGCATCGGAAGTGCTCGAGTCTTATCGGCTCTTAGCAGGGAGAGAACCAGTTGAAGCCAGCCTAGCCCATCTGTGTAATAATATACACGCAAACACTTGGCGTTCTGTCATAAGTAAATGTAATTTTTGTTTGCTTCTCATAAGTGGTAGTGTTGTGGTTGTTAAGCTTATGTAATTGTTCCCATTAAAGAAAGAGATCTTGTGACATGTTAAAATGTTAGATTGTCAATTTAGTTTGACAGTGTTTGAAAGTGTGAAATATGGAAGGGGACTCCAATTTTAAAACTGTTCCCTCACAGCAAAGCTTGGGGGAGGGACCTGAGACATATAGCAGGGTTAGTGAAGGTAGTTCAGTGGGATGTAGCAGTGCTGATCACCTTTCGCAATGCTATGTTCTCAACCGATTATTCACAGTCTTATTTGGAGCCCTCACTTTTGAAGAAAAGCAACAAATAATAATGAAAGGTAGGCCAACTACAGACATTTCTGCTAAAATAAAAATGAAAGAATATACACGTCATTTCAAAACAGAATATTATACATCTTCAAAATGGTTAACTGCATGCAAATAAAGAAGCAGGCTGTATTGTTGGCCTTGTATGTTATTCGAAACAAATAAGGGAGCGTGGAATAATAACAGCCTTTGTGATATCAGCAGTTTCCCAAAGTCAAGATGTGCCATGAAAAAACTCACTCACACTTATCCACAATAACTGAATTAAAAATTTTCGGGAAAAACAGAATAGATTTTTAACTGAGTGAGCAAAAAAGGTTAGACATTTTAAAACATAATGCAGAAGTTGGTTCAAACTGGGAACTAATGAAATGATTGATTGATGTGTGTTGTTTTTTGGCTGAACAAGAGCTGCCATTCAGAGGTCACGACGAACGGGAAGATTCCCTTAACCGGGGAAACTATATTGAACTAATGCAGTTACTTTATAAATACGATAGTAAATTGGATTTTCATCTCCAGAGCAGGGTGGTGTTTAAAGTAACTTCCAACAAAACTCAAAACGACATAATTGAATGTGCTGGTGATGTAATTTTGGATAAGATTAAGTCATAAATAAATGATGTATTTTTTCTAGCAATAATGTTGCACGAAACTACGGACATTACAAAGATCTCTCAACTTTCAACAATCCCTCGATACGTGAAATATGGTAACATTTATGAAAGATTTATTGATTTGCAAATTCTCTCTCGTTTTAATTGTAAGCAAAAACTTGTAGCACAAGCTTATTATGGAGCCACTGCAAATTCTGGACATTTAAATGGCATACAAACGCTTGTGAAAAAGAGGTGCCCAGGTATACTTTTCATCCACTGTTATGCTCACAAACTTAATCTAGTTCTTTCTCAGTTTGTGAACCATATAACAGAATGCAAGATACTTTAAGACATTGAGTGGCATTCCAAATTTATTCTCATGTTAATCGAAATGAATTAACGCTCTTAATCAATCTTAGGTAAAGAAGCGGTTTCCAACAGTTGCCAGTACAAGGTGGAATAAATGCAAAATATTTTTTAAGACATGGAGTGGTATCCCAAATTTATTCTCACATTAATCGAAACGAATTAACGCTATTAATCAATCTGAGGTAAAGAAGTGGTTTCCAACAGTTGCCAGTACAAGGTGGAATTGCAATTCCAGAATTGTGAACAGGGTGAATGAAATAAAACAGAAATCAAACAGTTTTTTGAGAATATTGCTTAAAATCCAGATACTGAAGCTTTCGTGACTGCTAAATGGTATGTGTCATCATTGATAAATATCAATTTCGCCTTTTTATTGAAGGTTTTCAGCAACTTTTTTTTTGTCACCGACACATTAAAAACATTTCAAACCATAACTTGATGTGAAATACTGCATTGATAACGTAAAAGAGACGATTTATCACCTCAAAGATTCTAGAAATGACTTTGAAGAGACATATATAAAATTAGAAGCTGATGACAATGTGGAAGCTTCTAAGAAGAGACGTTGAGAAGATGACTCGTTAAATCCCAGAAATAAATATGTGTCTCTTTATAATGAAATTATTGACATCATGGTTGGTCAAATGAAGCTGCATTTTCAAGATCTTAATGAACTGCGATTTATTGAGCTGCTAGTTTAAAAAGAATTTCAAAGCTTCTAATCTTGTTTTCTTTACAGTTTATTTTTGTCACTTCAGTCAAGCTTTGGTAGTCTTTTCAATCTTGGCAGTTTTCGGGGTGAATTAGTTTACAGACTATCAGACTTTTCAGAAAAGACTGTGACTGAAATTATGAAGTTCCTGGAGGAAACAGACTTAGCAGAAGAAGTGTTCCAAAAACATATAAATTATAATGTTTGGTATCAACAATACCAGTGAGCACACCCACTGTTTGTTTGAAACAAATTAAGACAACTGTGCGTTACACCCAATGTGAGAATAGGCTCTCCACACTTTCCTTGTCAGTTGAAAAAGATTTGCTAAATTAACTGCAGAGTCAACAATCATTCTCTGATGCTGTTATCGACAAATTCATTCAGAAAGGTGACAGAAGGATCATTCTAATATATATATATATATATATAGGCAATATTCCACTATTAATTTTTTATGTACTTGTTTACTTATTTATTTGTTTATTTTTATTCATGTTTTTGTTTAATTTATATCTTTATTTATGTATTTGTTTGTTTATTCCATGTCTAAATATTGTGAATCAGTTGAAGGGAGCTAAATTGCTCAACCAATGACCTGTAAAAGTGTATTTGCTAAGTTACACATTGTACATTATATGGAGAGTATTCCTCTTTAGCCCCATAATGGAAGATGTCTTTTAACCTAGTCCTCTTTAAGAAAAGTCACCGCACACCACTGATGAAGATGTAAAGCATCTAGCAGCTTTTCTAGCTGTCAGACAAGGACCTTCATGTAAAAATTAGACTTTAAACTTTCCATTCTAAAATACTCATCATATATAGGTAATAACTGAATTTGTCATAGTTTCCAGTTCTTTGAATAATTGTCGTAATCTTCAAATGAAGTCAGAAAGTTAGATTCAAACTTGAGAAACAATATTCCCTTGATTATTGAAACGTTGAGCATTACAATTTTATTTCTTAATGAACAAAACTCTTTCTAAAATATATCATGGGAAGGTTTCCTTGGGCTGGCAGCATGATTCAGACAACCACTCAACACACTTGCCTTTTGGTTAAACAATAGATTGTCCCATGTATGTGACGATGATTCCCCATTTAACTTTGGTATTACTCAAGCTTTAAATATGTAATAATAATAAGTTAATCGACTTTAATGATTGAAGTTGAGGCTATCACCTTTTCTAACACTTAACCAAAAATCACAATTAAATTAGAAGATAACATACATATAAAAACCACACTAAAAATCACATAGAAAAACTAGAGCTCTCTATATATACATTACATAACATGGAAACACAGTATAAATATGGTTAATGTTTTTTGTAAAATAAGTTATATTGAGCATAGACAAATTCCCTATCACACATGCCCGCGCGCACACAAACACAAAAGGTGTAAACACGTCTCATATTCCTCAATCTCGCAGCTGAGTTTCCACATGCAGATTATTTGCAAGTTTTACCTTGAAATCATTCAATTATAATTTCTTTATATTGTTGATTTGGGTATTCCAATAATGAGAAGCTTAAACAGTTAAAGAATTTAAGTAGAGATTGGAATTATAAATAAAGATGTGTTTTCTAATGAATGAGGGGTGAAATTAATATTAAAGTTGAGCGAGTGTAGGCCTACTAATGGAATAGAGCTGGGGAGTGGGAAGCTGAAAGTAGATAGTTTCTTTAGGACTGTCATCTATTGTAGAATTCATCTTTCTTTAAGTCGTAGCAAAGATATTCTCTTATAGTAATCATACAGTAGCTACGATATGGTGACAATAATTTGCCACAGTTTCTTAAGTAAAGCAAATAACACTCGGTCATTATTCAATAGATAAACTCTTAATGTATAAATTATATAATTGATATAATGATGTAATTTATGTAAATGATATAATGATGTAATTTAAATTACATAGTTAAAAAATGACACTTGGACACAGGAATTGAACCCAAAACCTTTGGCTTAGCGTGTCAATGTCATACCACTGAGCTATACATGATTTTTCCTGTGCTAAGTCTCATTCTTCATTCATAGTTTAGGCCGAGTCTGTGATGGTTGTATTTAATCGTCACTACATATGAGCAACCAATAGTATAGCGATCTATCATATACCACAGCCGACTGCAACTCAGGAGGACTGTTATGCTGCCAAATTTATAATACAAGATTGAAATATTGTTCACTCCATACAAACACTGCTGTAATTACAATAATTTGCAACCTGTGTGTTGATATTCATTAAATGTATTTAGCCACAAGTTGTTAAAATTATCTCACAATTGTTAATTCACTTTTTGATAATAACCAAATACATTTAACCATGTGAAGTTGATAACTGTCTAAACATTTATATTAAAAAAGCTGAATTAATAAGTGATATGAATAAATCCTTGGCTATTTCTTTTCTCTAATATCAAATGTCGCATACTCTGCTTTCAATTTAAATAAATATGAATTGGTCTCTTGTTACAGGAAGCAACAGCTCTACTTGATAAAGCATTTAAAAGACTGAAATTACGAGATGTAACATATTTATGTGGGGGTACTGGACCACTTTCACTGGGCGCTGTTATTTATCATAATAGTGGCTGTACAGCTCGTTCACAGGAACTAGTAGACAGGTGAATTATTCATAGCTAGGCAGTGGAGGTTTTCCAATATAAACACTATTAATTTAAATGTACATATTATTAATTTATATCTATAGCTTATTTTATTTCATTCTACTATATTGACAGTTTAATTCAATCGTTTCTTTGTCTTTTGGGATTATAAATTTGATTCCCAGCAAGGTTGGAAAATTTATTATCGCAGTAATTGAGGCTTTCCTTTGCGGAGTGATGAATTGACAACCATTGTGTTATGTTTGTTCTAGAGCTTAGTTAATTTGTAATCTGTGTGCTGATATAATCAGTTGCTTCAGAAAGTGCATGCCTGCAGGGTTTCTTTTTAATGTTCACTTTGTATCTTACTAAGGTTATCAGGGTGTCTAGCAACCTGGAAAACAGGGAGAGGTCAAGGAGTTTGCTTGGTCAGGAAAAAGTTGTGGTAGAGTCATGGAATTCTCTCAAATGTCTGGAATACACGCCGCTAACCCTTTTAACACAAGTTGTTTCTGGGCATACTAATCTCAATTTTCTAAGTCAACATATGATATTCGTTAAGTATTTCCTCCCCTCTACCGCACGTCTTCAAACAAAGTTGAGTTATGGTTATGGGCATATGACATGCGCATGAATTCCATTATACCAGCGGTTCCCAAACTTTTTGAGTCGCGGAGCACTTCTCAGGAGAGAAATTCGTGACGGAGCACTATCGTTGCCCTTAGACCATGCTCATTTTTCTATGTTTTTACGTAACTGCATTTTCAAGTTGCTAGACAATTTTTTTTATCATATAACAAAAGCACGAATTATTTTTCGAATTCAAAATAGCTTATATTTTGATCTAACCTTAATGTTTCCCATTGAAAGACATTGAAAATTAGAACCTAACGTTTTTTTCTCTAAACACTAATTTTGCACATACATGTATTCGGTATAAAGGCGAAGATATTTTCACCTAGCACCTACATAGGTAGTAACCGAATGACAGCATTATTGGCTCTGGAAACGAATTTTTAAGCATTTGGACATGTTAAGGTGGGGATGCAGGGGACGCGAGACAAGGCGAGTGTTTTTGCACTTTTTATAGCAATACTTTTTT
>CABFOW010003054.1:32176-42923 GCA_902141385.1 Timema californicum | reverse complement strand
CTCAAGAGGGAAGATCCATTAAAGTTATTAACGTAATTATTTTAAAAAAATCACACAACAAAAGCACTCGTGAAAAAATAACACCGCACTGCAATTTGACTCGTTTCGACTCTCGACTAAACATTGAATGAACTGCAACAGAATGAAGGAGCGAAGAAACAAAGATATTTTAATATACAACAGAGACTTTCCAGAAAATTCTGTAAAAGTGTCAAAGCTAACAATCGGATCTTGAAGTACAGTGAGGCTCTCATTGAGCCTGGATTAGCTGGCACCATTGAGCCTATCTGTCTGGTTTCGCCGCGTGAAGTCTGTGTGCTTCACGGATTTTCTCAATCTTTTGTGTGGTTCCGAGAAAGTGCGGGCGGGTAAGCCTGACTGAGGTGCCGCATGACAATGCACTTTGGATCCATAATACTTGCTATTTACACTGCTTTACGGCACGATGCAGGAGCTAAATTATTTCAATACTTATCTAAAAACAGTTCATGACCGCAAAAATAAACAATTTTGAAATCTTGTCACATTTATTTTATTTTTATTTACAATCTCTCCGCGGAGCACTTGGAGATGTTTCGCGGAGCACCAAGTGCTCCGCGGAGCACACTTTGGGAACCGCTGCATTATACTATAACTTGAAAAGAATGTGTCTCACAATAATGTTAAACTGTACGGGTGTAAGGTGACCTTTTAAAATCTTGATATGATCTCACTGAAATATAACTGGAAGAACAGTTCAGAAAATTCCTTGCAGCCAACATTGAGAACATTCTATTATATTATTTGTGTTATTTTATAGCTATTGATAATATGTGAGCTGATCTATCAATTTAAAATACTTTGAGTAACTTTAGTAACAAACTTATACTGTTATTCCTACCAAAATGGTACTATATATTGCATTACCAAATAGCTCATTGCTTTATGCTGAAATCCTTTAACCTCTTCATAGAATGACACAATTGCAGAATGTGTATGTCTAAAAGTATTATTACGTTAATAAACTAGTTGTTGTAATATATAGTAACAGGGAAAGTTGGAAACTGGCTCTGGAAAACCTGAAAAAATCGGTCTATCTAAAAATATGGTGTGGCTGGACACCCTGGTTATACATAATTTGTTTATTATTATTATTTAGCACCGTGTCTTACTACCCACTCGAGTTATACACTTTAAGTATTAATTATGCTAATGGATTAGGAATTGGTAAGGTTGAATTAGAGGAAGTGAACCCGCATTTATGTGGAGAAAGAGTGGAAAACCATTTAGGAAAAACCACCCCCAGTTCACCCGACCGAGATTTGAACCTTGAGCTCCTTGTCCTCAGCAGTCGAGCGCAACACGACTAGCGTGTTAGCCAACTACGCCACCGAGGCGGGTAATTTGTTTATTAATTGGATACTAGGTATCCTTGTGTTGAAATTTTATTGCTAAGTGTGCTTTCCAAGGTTAAGTGGGTTTGTGAGCTGTGTGTTAACAACTTCATTTTCAGAAAGTGTACATTAATAATTTATCCTTTCGACATGTTTAAAGAAAATGCACCTCACTATTTTAAAATAAATAGGTAACTGATCAAATTACTAAACAAAGAAATTAATATGGTAAATTATGATCAATTAATATGCAGGTCAAAGGTCAACTTTTCCTGGAAACTAACTGACAAAAATGACACTAGACATGTAGATGTACATTTCAATAGTATTAAGATAAAATGGCACACCCAGGGGAAGGGGGAAATAGGGTGGTCTCCTCAACTCTCAAATTAGTTTTCAAAAATTTGCAAACAAAGGATCTTTCCAAATAGCTTCTAGAGGCATCCAATTTTTAAAAATTTGCTGGGAGATTAATATTACAAATAGCTTCTGGAGGATTCATTTTTCAAAAACTACAGTAGGCCTGCTTTAAATAACTTCTGTAGGAACTAATTTTTTTTAAATCCCCAGGCAAGGACTACTTCAAAAAACTTCCATAATCATTTAAATTTCTAAAATTTTCAAAGTAAAGACCCCTCTGAATAACTTTTAGGAGGATCAACTTTTCTATCAACATTTTTCTCCCTCCTTTGGGTTGGATAGCAAAACTCTTTATTTTAGTTACTGCCTCCTCCCCCTACACAAATAGGATTCCGCCACCACTGATTTTTTCTCTTTGAGTAAAACACTAAAAGTGTCCTGGTTTGAGGAGAAAATATGATGACAAGCCTACCATTAAACATGTTACAATTTTCCCAAAAGCTACCAATTTTGGAAAAAGTACTGGGGAAATAGCTTTGATACATTGTATAAATTAAGGTCACTTACATTATTGAAATTGACCCCCTAAGTTATTGTAAAAAGAATTTAAATAGCATCTAGAGACATATTTTAATAGAATTGTCTTCACCCCCAGTGGCTATGGAATTGTGTGCCCCCAACACCCAACCTCTCTACCCAAATTTAATTCTGGACATAACTTTGCCTCCCCTCCCCCTCTACCCAAAGAAAATTTCTAGATGCACCACTGCTAAGTGTATACATATATATTAAAGGTGGTCGGGCGAGTCTTTTTTATGCTATCTCAATAACTTGGTAAGTATATAATACCATGTAAGCACTAACCCCTAATTCAAACTTTAAAAAAATAGTGTTTAACTTATATTCATAATTGAATTATTTCAATTCAACTAATATTAAACAAAGGTAAGTATTATTTTTTATCAATTCGTAAATTATCATGTTTGCTTTCAACAAAACTACAATAACGTTTTTCACAGGTAACAAGTCTACAATATAGCAAAATCAAGATTCCTACAGTTTAATTTTCTATGTCAATGCCAACATTACAAAAAATTCGACATTTCCATATTGAAATTTTTAGGCCCTATGCTTGCAAACACTTAATTTAAATTAGATTTCTTTACATCTCTTAAATTTTGTATTATTATTAGCCAGATTTGTTAGGATATAAATAGAAAAGTATGCATCAAATGAACATTAAATAGAAAACGTCCATTTTGCATTTTGTGACTCTTTTAACTCGTAATCTAAAATTTAATAGTCCTGTGACAAAGTTGTTCTTTTTTTTTTAACTAAATTAGACTGTTGAACTTATAATTGGAAATTTTATAGGCCTGTGACAAAGTTGTTTGCAAAATGAAATGCCCACCCTACCCTGCCCAATACAAATATTTGCTGCCCAATCACCCCTAATATATATATCTATATCAGGGAGACAAATTGACAAAGAATAAATTAATTAAATAACTGTTACAGTTCTGATAACATAATATGAAACTAAAGGTTGTGAAATGAGTTGAAAAAAACTTAAAGGGTAAAGGAAAAGAATTGCGGTACTATTTTTGCCGACACTGGCTCGATCATGTCTTATCACTGTACTGGATGGAAGGGCAGTTTAGAAATGAGGAACTCTAAAGATCTTTACATTCTCTTAGAAACAACAATACTAGATTTGAAATCAGGAAAAGAATACAGTCAGGAAATGCATGCTATTACTCGCTCAATAAGTTGTTGACATCTCGCTTGCTTTCAAGAAATATAAAACTCAAAAAATACAAAACAATTTTACCGGCTATAGGAAAATATTTGGTCTCTAAAAATGATTAGGATACTGAGGTGTGAAGGAGGCTATATAATGATGAGATACCTACTGTTTACTCATCGCAAGACATTGTTAGGATAATCAAGTTTCGTAGATTATGGTGGGCAAGACATGCAAAATGAGTGGGAGAATATAGAAGTTTGTTCAGGGTACTGTTTTGTAAACCCAATGGGAAGAGATCATTCGAAAGACTTTGATGCAGATGAGAGGATAGTATTAGAATGAACCTAAAAGAAAGAGGGTGTAATGAGGTGGACTGGATAGAACTAGCTCTATAGATAGGTATAAGTGGTATACTTTTGTAAGTGCAGCCATTAACTTTCCAAATCCTAATGTCATAGAGTAATTAAGTAAGTTAACAAGTGTTTGGCTTACACATTGATGTTGTTCATTAAAGCTTCTTGAATAAAAAGGTTTTTTGCTGTGTCCAATTTATTATCTTTATCTGAATGATGAAGGAACTTCATGCATTGGTTAATGGGTTTGGGTTGGTGGTCAGCTTTTTTTTTTAAGTGCTCTGTGAATTTTGATTTTGTACTGTTGTTTTTAAAATAAAATAAATTGTTCTTTATATAGAACCCCCTGGTTCCACACATTTTTTCCAATATAATTATTATACCATTCACAGCTTAATTGATATATTCCACTTTTATTACATTGGTCATTTTCATTTATGTTACTATTGTTTAAATGTCTTTTTTGATAATATTATTAATGGCAAAAGCAGTATTATGGTTGTTTTTTTAATTATTTTATTATTCCAATTGGTTTCTATGCCTTTGTAATTAAATTTAATCCATTTTGACTGATTGCTTTTAGATTCTGATAAGGTATTATCGAGGGTGATAGAGAATAAACTAGCTTGTTTGGGTTTCAGCTTTTTAAGAATTTTGTATATTATAGAGTAGAAATATCCATTATTTGTATCAATTTGTTTGATAATATTCAATTCAATTTTGTAACTGATATTGTTGAGAGGAATATGAAGTAGTCTGTTAATAAGACTATTGAAAGCTGCCATTTTATTAGGAATAGGATGGTTGGAATCATTAGTTACTAAACAATCAGTGTATGTTGGTTTTTCTGAAAATTTTATAGAAAAATTTATTCTGAATATTTTAGAGATAAGGAGATCCAAATAGTTGGTATTACTGTTGGTTTGAAATTTAGTGGGGAAGGTTAAGTTAGTATGAGTGTTGTTAATGATGTTGATGGAGGAATTTACCACATAATTTTCAAACATTATTAAAATATCGTCAATATATCTGCAATTAAATATTATGTTAATCACTTTGTTAAGGCTGTTGAATATGATAGGATCATATTTTTGTATAAATATTTCAGACGCTAAATAGGAAATGTATGATTACTAAGTAAATATTATTAAACTACTTCTCTTCTTAGAGCTAAAGAATGGACTCATTCTGGATGAGTCAATTTTAAAGAATAATAATGCAAAAGTGTAGCTTAATTTGCCTCCATCTTGTACTTTCTATTAGGTACATATACTATTTTAAAGTCAAAGAACTTGAAGGGAATGCATTATACTATATTCAAAGTTGTAATCACTTGGAACTGTCATCAATGACCATTTTGGCCTTGGAAATTGAGAGCGAATAAAATAAATTATAAAAATCAATGCCTAATGTAATCTTCTTTATACAAATAGTTTTGTATTTAGAAATAAATTTTAAATAACTTAAAATTAAATTATATTTCAAGAACCTTCTATTTTGAATGTCCTAATAAATATCATCCAAATGGGAGACATATGTGACAGTAGTTTAAAAAATGTTTGTTTACGTTCTATTCTGGACATGAGCTAGAAAATAAATAAATCACAGATAGTTTCATTAAGTGTTCAGGTGTGATGTCTTATTTTTTAGAGTAGAACCTCATTAGTTCAAAACTGAAGGAACCTTCAAATAAACATTAATTATAAATCTCAAATTATGTTTAAAAAAAACTGTACCTTTAGACTTGCTCTTCAACACGACTGATTGGCTAGTGAAGGAGTGAGAAGGAATAACTGGAAAGGAGGAAGAAAGAGAGTGAGAGCAGAATGTGGGGAGAAAATGGAGGGAATCTACAATATCATGGGTGACCTGGTGGTCTAGGGGTAAGGTGTCAGACTTCTATGCTGGCGGCCGGGGTTCAATCCTCGGTCCCGGCAAAGATTTATTTGATTACCAAATCCTTCCTTCACCTCTGACAAGACATCTTGTGAATGTGAGGAATGCCAGGTCTCCACCGTGGTTCGGATTCCACGTTAAACTGTAGGTCCTCCATTTCATCTCACAATCACCCTACCATTACACATTAGCGTAAGTGTGTATAACCCGAACGGGTAGTAAGACGCGGTGCTAATAATAATAATAATACAATATCATTACATTTCCTGTTCACTATGTCGTAATTTTTGACAGCACTGTTGCATCATAAATATTATAAATTTGGAATTGTTCACACATAAATACACCATTTTATCCATGGAATTAAATATTATTTTGAATTGCGAATTATCAAAATTTTAAATTAATCAAATATTTCAGCTCTGATAAACACATACATTTTTTGTAGGTCAAATCGTCTGTGTATTATTTAACGAGGCTCTACTTTATATTTGTAACTTAACCCACAGTCACACAATGTTTGGGTTTCAATGAACATTGATTCTTAAAATATAATGTTATTATTCTTTACACTAGCACAGCCTTTATTTCATATTAATTTAATTAGTAAATATAGCCCATATTGGTGGACACACAGTTTAAATGTAAACCTTATCTGTACTGGTTTGCCAATGACAGGGAAGTCAAAGTTTCTGAGCTGAGAAAATTATATCGTCGGGGGTAAAATGCAGTTTTTCCCCACTCCCATCAAAGAATGAAGGTATGTTCGGCCTGCCATTTGGAAGTGAGGATATCCATCCCAATGATGCCAAATCCCGGCCGGATCAGATATATTTAGTTTTTTCCTAAATGGTTTCTCACTCAAATGTGGTTATTTTTCCTGTAAACACCTTTGCCTATTTTCTTAAATCAATTTTTTTTTATATTTGTTAATTTTTTTAATAAGGGTGGTTTCCCTGGTGCCAGAGGTTTCCAACCTGAAGTCTGATCTACCTGATGAAATACTTTATGGGAGGGCAGGCTACTTATACAATTTGTTGTACCTCAACAAACACATTGGCCCAGATACAGTTTCACCTGATCACATTAAACAGGTAAGCATAATTTTCTGTTACTAATTTAATGAAATTATTGTATTTGTTTGAAAAAAGATTGATTTTTTAAAAATGTAATAGCTAAATAATTATCACTAGTAGATTATAAATAAAGTACTAACTGAACAACTTTGCTATACAAGTATGTATGGTGTTTAATTGTCAGTTCACATGAATGAAAGTTTGTTGTTGCTGTGTTTTTGTTGTCATTAGAGTGAGCGTTAGTGTAAGCGTTAGCGTAAGTGTTAGTGTTAGTGTTAGCGTTAGCGTAAGCGCATATATCCCAAACGGGTAGTAAGACGCACTGCTAATAATAATAATGATAAACTTAGTGAGCTAGTCTCTCCCTCTTATATCAAAATAAACTTTTATGGGTGTACATGTATGTATGGATTGTATTAGTGAAAAGAAGGAATTGCATACATGGGGCGTGCTTATTAAAGATGATTAACTACAGGTTGTGGCAGCATTGCTCCAGTCAGGGCAGCAGCTGGCTCGTAAGGAGAAGAGAAGTGTACCCTTGATGTACATGTGGCACGGCAAGTATTACATTGGAGGAGCTCACGGCATTTCTGGCATCTTGTACATGTTGCTGCTGGTGAGATTGTTGCTATGCGTTTCAAACTATCCACCATATTAAAACCCAAATAAGTTTTTAACCTAAGGGATGAATCATTTTAAAGTCATAAAATGTCATCACATACCTAAGAATATCACTGAACTTGTTGAAAAGTGAAGACGTAATCACAATAGGGTTTTACAAATATTCACCTTTTTAATCATCATGGTTTCTTTAAGTTTACTAAACATAAATATTTTATAGGTTTATTATGTATTACAAAACATTCTTCAAATATTTTTAAATATATTGGAAAAGAATCTGCCTGTATTTTTGATACTACTTGTTAAATTTCAACACAGAAAAGTAAGTAAATTTTCTAACACACCGGCAGGACACCACCATCTTTAATAAAGTTATTAAACTGTTAAATGGTAAATGGTAAAATCTCCTCATGTATCTTGGTTTTTTGTCATATGGTAATATGATGAATCCTTAATTTATTAAAATTAGACTCTCATTGTCTTCCTTTCACACATCAAAAGCCCTCTTTTTCAAAAGAGCTACCATTCATTCATAGTAAAGAGTTGGAAAATGCATATGTGTATCACGGCAATGGAAATTAATACCAAGTGTTAAATATTGTACTCTAAATTACATAAAAATGCTATTATTGTCATGAAAATACATTCAGAACTATATTTAGTAAAGTTGTGCATAGTATTATACCTCGGTGAAATAAAATTGCATGTTTGCCAGATGCTAGCAGATACAAGTTCAAAACTGAATGCAATTTGAACTGTAAAATAAATGTGAATTGGAAAGAAAGTGTATACATTCTGTATATTAGCAGTAACATATGCCAAAATTGTATCATTGCAATTTAAAAATAATATGTCTTGAAAACCTTATCTAAATGTGAAGTAATTTTCTATCAATTTGAAATTATATTTTGAAACAAGACTTATAAACTTGGTCTATAATACATTTGATAGATTCAAATTGGTATACACATATGTCTAACTTTAATAAATTTCACTTATTTGTAAAAAATAAAATCCAAAATAACATTTCATTCAAATTAATTAAAAAGTCAGGGAATTTGATCTACTTTCAAGATTTTCACAAACTCTCTAAAAAATACACAACTTTTATTTACACTAGTCAAACTAACAGTTAATACATTCCACATATATCTTTTAACATAGTTGATCATAATAATATTATTTCTCAAGGTCATTGTGTCTTCACACACCTCTAGCATGTGTCCTAAACTAAAATTGAAGCATGTTTATGTGCTTGCATGATAATTTGATTATGTTATTAGAAGAAGAAACTGATAAAGAATGTGTCCCTACAAAAATTTTAAACTGTACAGATCTAAGGCAATCTTTTAATCTCTCAATATGATCTCACTGAAATCTAACTTAGATCATACCACCCAACATCCATTGCTTAAGGCTGATACCCTTTAACCCCTTCATAGAGTTACACAATTTCAGAATGTATAGGCCCGATATGTATAAAAATGTTATTAAATCAAGCTGTGATCTTAATAAAATAATGATTGTAATTTATTATGACTAGAATAGTTGTAAATTGTGCTGGAAAACCTGGAAAGATCACAAAATTTTAAAATACATTTTTGCTGGACACCCTGAGCTTGACAAATATTTCAAGTATTTAGTCTTTATCTAAGTATCCTAAAGCCTATAATTATGAACATTAAAACTTCCAAAAGGTTAAGTTATGAACTTAAATGTCAATTTTCTCAAAAACATCTTTAACTATAGTGACTAATTTTATAATACTTTATTTACCTTTTATTGACGTTTATAAATATCTATGCGTGACTTTGAGCTTTTATTCATACCAATTAGATCTGGTTCATAAATACAATAAACGCCACTAAGTATGTGGTGAGTGTTTAACAGCATTGTATGAACTCACGGACCATGCTAATCAAATTTAACAGTCTTCAGTTGTAATGTGCAGAGTACCAGCAATGTGTCGAGCTCCACCAATGTATCATTTGTAGTCCAAACTAGGGTTTAATTTTACTCTGGGAAAATGGTTTTTTATTCAAAATGTTATCGCTCTTTTTTATATCATTACATGATAAATTCTCAGTTGGTGTTTTTACTTTATTCTAAGAAGTTAAAAGCAGCTTGGAATGGTATACAAATAAATTTTAAGGTAACCAATTAACTGTATATTTATATATTTTCCATGGGATCATGTAGTTTCCATAGTTATTGAATTGCCGTTTTGTTTTGAATTTCATTGGTCAAGTAAAGTGTATTATTAGGGAGAGAACAGATACACAGGTTTATTAATTTTGTTTTTTTATAAGAATATTTCTCCGTCTGGTATTGTGTGTTTGGTGATTTATGATTCGTTGATTGCTCCTCTCTCTACTCTTGGATGTTGTTTGTGAATTGTATAGTTGGTGTGAAGAAGAGAAGGGATGGGTGGAAAACAAACCAGCAAAGAGTGTAGTCTACAAACACTATTAAGGTTAACAACTGAGCAAACTGTTTGTTGAATGGAGGAAAGTAGAAGACATAAATAATCTGTGTCCTAAACATTTAAACATTTGCTAACCACTTGTTTTGGCTTAAAGGGATTTGGTTTTCCTCAGTGAAGGCTTGTGGCCTACTGTGTAGGTGAAGGAGCTGGCCTGGGGAATGAGGCACTCAGGACCTATTAAATAAGTACGTAAAGCCTTCAAATACTGTGTTGGAGTGTGAGTGTAGAAGTAAGGGCTGGGGCAAAAGTTATTTGCAAGTACTAAAGCCAACCTTAAAATTATTATAATTTATAATGTGATATAAAATGGCAATTATAGATGAACTTTTTGTTAGAATTTTCAAATCATTAAATTCCAAAGAAAGTGAATGCATTCTTTAATGCTTTTATTAGACCTTTGCGGGATCTTGAACTTCGGGAAAATATATGTTCTCAAAACTCGGTCGAGAAATTATTATTTCCCTGATAATTTGGGAAAAATTAATATCAATTCAAATTGCAATACAAAAATTTTATTAGAGGCTAGGTGACCTGGCGGTCTAGGGGTAAGGTGTCAGACTTCTATGCTGGCGGCCGGGGTTCAATCCTCGGTCCCGGCACAGGTTTATCTGATTACCAAACCCTTCCTTCACCTCTGACAAGACATCTTGTGAATGTGGGGAATGCCAGGCCTCCACCGTGGTTCGGATTCCACGTTAA
Source organism: Timema californicum (assembly GCA_902141385.1). Taxonomy (NCBI): domain Eukaryota; kingdom Metazoa; phylum Arthropoda; class Insecta; order Phasmatodea; family Timematidae; genus Timema; species Timema californicum. The sequence continues at coordinate 32,313 of CABFOW010003054.1, read as the reverse complement.
TCTGTAGGTCCTCCATTTCATCTCACAATCACCCTACCATTACACATTAGCGTAAGTGCGTATAACCCGAACGGGTAGTAAGACGCGGTGCTATCAATAATATTAGAGGCTAGTAAGGAAACAGGTTTAGAAGTGAA
>CABFOW010003054.1:0-29829 GCA_902141385.1 Timema californicum | reverse complement strand
TATAGAATGCTATGTTAAACTTTATATGGAATATTTCAATTGGTTCCCTTTAACCAATTTAAATGGTATACTATTGTTTAAACTGTTACGCATCAATAGAGCGTTGTTAATAAAAATCAATTTTCCGTGATCTGTTTATTTATCTTGCTAGTATATGTCCCATTATTCCCAAGGAATGCACATCAAAAGTTATAATTTTATATGATCTTTAGGAAGGCTGCAGTCTCTTGCTGTCTGATTAGATAGTGGTTCACTTATTTGATATCCACAACTGGTTCGAGGGTCGCGAGTTGTGGGACTGTAATATCTAGGTTGCATTTACAACCTAGATCTTCTCGGCGCTCGCTCTGGGTTAAACTCCCCCCATCTTATAATTATTATTTTTTTATGTATTTGTGGCATCTGCCCCTTTTGGATGCTACAAAGTGAGAAATAGAGTAATTTGTTCTTCCTCCACAGTTCACCCTAGTAAACATTTAATCCCAGCACGAGTGAAAATAGTAAAAAGGTTGTTTCATTCGATGTTGGAGTGTGAATACTAATATCAATAAAAGTATTGGAAAAAAAGTACCAAGTAAAAAAAATACTAGTATCAGAATGAGAATATCACTATTAGCAAAGTATTGATAATTTTTTCTTCACATTCCTACATTTAAGTTCCTATTGCCATATAGTAAGTGAAATATAATATAAAATAAATATAATGATAGAATTGTAGAAAAACAAAGCACAAATAAAAGTTAAAATCACCAAAACATATCTAAACAGAGATCAATATTTTTATGTTCTTATTCACACTGGATCAGTTAAGAAAAGTTTTTGGTATTCTTATCGACGAGTCTGTGGCTCACTTTTATTAATTCAGATTAGTTGAAAATTTGTATCTTTAGTTGTTAAAGTATTTATTAAAATTCACGGCATGATTTTTTTTATTTTTAGTCATTCATAAACTCATTTTTATAATCTATTTATGTTTATACAAAAATTGCTTCATTAAAAAATACACTTAGAGTATTTGCATTTGGCCTATATTGTGTATTTTACCTAACATCTAAACCTTAATCAGAACTGGCTACTTAGACAAAATATTGGTTAAATTTTGTTTAGAAAACTTACCATTTAAATATAAAATATATCAATTATTTGAGTGTATGCCTACTATTTTTTTTAAACCCTACAAGATCACAAAATTTAAATTTATTTCTCAGCCACAAACAGCTTCAACATTGGTCGGACTCGGCTTCCACCAAAAGATATGTTGCTATTGTCCATTATAAAAACTTACCTATAACAATTCCACTGTGGGTGAGCTAGTTTCAAATAATGATAAGTACCTAGAAAACACCTTAAACTGTGTCGGTGGGGTCCTACAGGTGACATCAGCCATTCTGCAATCTGGGTGCAATCTGGCACATCAAGAGAAGATTAAGGTGCCCCTCATGTATCGCTGGTATGGAGAGTATTATGTTGGTGCAGCTCACGGTATATCTGGAATACTCTACACATTATTGCTGGTCTGTTGAGATTGAATTTTATTTTGGTAATGATTAGGCCAATAAATTACCCTTTAAGCTGCAAAGAAAAGTGTTTTTAATGTTTTAAAAATACCAGGGTCATGTTTTCTCAACATCCTTTATAACAAGGCACACTTTAAATTTTTACTATAAAAAAATTAAGTACATCTAATTTGGTCAGGCGAAGTTTATACTGGTTTAGAATTAATACCAATATTATGCATATATAAAAAATTAAACTAACCATTGAAATGAGGATAGAAGATCAAAGCCTACATCCTTTTAAGTCTTGCTCTTCTATCCTCCTTTCAATGTTTAATTTAATACAGCCATTTGGTGGCATTCTCCCTTTGTTTGGATCTGTACAGATGAAACTTACTGTCATTTCAAGATCTTCAATCGGTTCATTTTAGAAACTCTTTAATCCAAACATTCATTTAGCTCATCTACTAGTGTTTTGTTTAATTTGATTTCAAATAGTAGTCAGACAAAATCTGGCTCTCCCAAAATATCACTCATAAGTCAATGCACAAAATTAAATTTCACTGATAACAATTTGTGAACAAGTTTTCATAAACTACACCAATAAACCCGCTTGGGCACAGTAAACTTGGTAATTATATCAGTGGCAGTTCATGGAGCATTTCCTAAGGGTGCACAATTTGTTGAGTCAAATAGCTGTACATTTTTGGTTCTCACTTACCATCGATTTGACCAACTATACTCATTTCCCACTGACAAGAATGATTGTGAGTAGGAGTTATTTGTATGTATTACATCATAGTTTCAAATTATTTACGTCTATTGTAGGCCTACCGTAATTTTATTGTGATTTGAAAAGTGTATAAAGAATTTTTGTGTCTGAAGCAATTTTGTGAGCTATTATGCTTAGACAACTTTCTACTATTAAGTTTTTAAATCATTAGAAAGTAGCATGTCAGTTGAAATAATTTAAAACTTATATAGTTAAATAAACAATTATTTTTAATCTCTGAAATTAGTAACATTTTGAGACACTTATCATACTAGCTATATGTTAACATGATTTGATATGGTGTATCAAAATGTATCCAATCTTTGAATTGTGTAAAAAAAAAGTTGTTTTTTTATAATTCAATGATAAACCTTTAAATAACATTGATAGAAATTTGTAAAAACCTCATCATTTAATTATGGTTTCAATAAGTTTGATAATATCTTTGAATTCATATGTATTGTGAGCTATATTTTTTCCATGCAGGCGAAAAAATATTTGTTCCAAACAGAGCTAGATACTTTGTTGCGTCCTACCATTGACTATTTGCAAGGAATACGCTACCCCTCCAAGAACTTTCCTTCCTCCCTGAACAGTGATTCAGACAGACTAGTGCATTGGTGTCATGGAGCGCCTGGTGCAGTCTATCTCTTTACCGAGGCATATAAGGTTGGTAAACATGGCAACTCCCACTACTAATGACAGTTAAATTTACTTTTATAAACTGTGTGAAGCTTTGACACAAACATAATAACCTTTGCATCTTTGAAACATTTTGATAGAAGAAGAAAACTTCAATATATAATAAACAGGTTTAAAACATCTCGTTAAGCATGACATATTTCAACATACAATCATTTTTAGAACATCTACTACACACTATTTTAACACAGACTTGTAATTAAATAACATATTTATTACATAAGCATAGATAAATTCACATAGGTGAGCAAAGAATAATATAATCTTTTTTCTCTTTCTTTCTCTCTCTCTTTACATTTTTCTTTACTTGGGTTTTTTTCCCCCCTTACTACTCATTTGGGTTATACACTTATGTATGAATTACGCTCGTGGCTTTATAAATTAGAAAGGTTACATTTAGAAGAAGTGTGCCCACATTTACATGGAAGTAAAGTGAAAAACCACCCTCAGTACACCCGGCTGAGATTCAAACCTCGATCTACCCATCATTGGCAGTCTAGTCTACTATAAGAGTACCGTATTAGACCATGCGATCACTGAAGTGGGTTGCACTTAAGTGATCATTTAAATCTAAAACATTGCTATGTGACAGCAACTATAACCTTAAATTTGGCTTTGACTTTTCTGGGGTGGGGGAGATTGTTGGAATTTTAATCAGAAGGCTATTGATAATATGTCTACAAATTCTCTTGCTTATAAAATATTTTCTAAACTAATTTTTTAACATATAATGAGTGACCCTTAATGGGGTCTGCAGTTTTTACTTTTGGTTTGATTATTATACCTATAGAATAACTCATAATATTGTCAAATGTTATCAATTTTACTGCCCAAAAAAAGTTTGTATTTTCTAAAATACCTTTCCTCCTATGAAAATGTAACTGTAGAACTATACTTTAACGCTGTAAATATTGATATTGTAGGTTTTCCACTTGAAAAGATAATGAATAGACTGAATATATTACCTACCCTTTGTTACTTATATTTGTCAATCTGTGCATGCAGAACGGAACTAAGTCATATTATACAGAAATTTTTTTTTAATAACCAAAGGGCAAGGAATTGAAATGACACCTCAAATAGACATATCACCAAGCCATAAAACAGCTTAAAAAATTGTAAACAATAAAATAATGAATAAATAAAATGGATTTTTTTCTTTCACTCAAAAAGTTACAAAAATCAACATGGTACTTTTCGACACGCACCAATTGATAGTGTAAATACATTACCCTTTATTAGCTATATTTGTCAATTATGAGATATGTCCTTAATTATTGTGATAGTCATAATAATTATTACTAGGTACCATAAACTCATTATCATCATCTGTTTCTAGTCTGTGGCTGGATCAATTTTAGACTTTAGTAAAATCCTTTCATTTTGCTCTTTACTTAGTCCATTCTTATTCCATTATTTGGTTTCATTTGTTTCCTCTCAATAGCACACTTGCTGTTATCTGCTTCTCCCATCTTTTTCTTGGTCTCCGTTGCAATATTTTTCCTACATACTTACTATCCCATATTCTCCTTGTGATTTTTCTCTTTTCCGTCCTCATTACATGACCATAACATTTCAGCCTTGCTTCCTCTATTATCTCATATAAACCCGCTTCATTGACCTCAGGGTCTAAGGCACTACCCTCACAATATACTAAGCCTGCCGACAATGGGGAGATTGTGGTTCAATATTGGTTGGGTGTACTGATGATCGTTTCCCTCCCTCCCCATGCACATGTGGATACACTTCATCTAAATTCAACCTTCCTCATCCCTAAGCCATTAGTGTAATTACCTCATCCCTAAGCCATTAGTGTAATTACCTCATCCCTAAGCCATTAGTGTAATTAGTGCTTAATGTATAATCCAAATGGTTAGTAAAACTCATGCAAAAAAAATCTCATGTACTCCTTGCACCTCAACTATTGTCCAGACAACTTATTCTTAATCTTGTGTCTCTTTGCAACAGCTAGCATTCTCCTCAAAAACCACAATAGCTAGTAGCTACCGTAAACTATGATGTTTAATTTTATATTTTCTGGGTCTTACATGACCTTGGATATGTTTTATCACATTTAGAATGTTTTAGGTTATGTTTGTGGCATTACCTACATTAGGCATGTCAAACTGGCGGCCCACGGGCCGCATGGGACCTGTTTCATGATTATGTATGACCCACAAATGTTTTTATGAATCAACATACAATGTGCCCCAATTAGTCTTTTTATAAATATTATAGAAATACGAAATTTGTAAATTGGTTATTATTTGGTGAAATCTAACAAGTGGCCAAATTTTACTCACTACTCACCAAAGATCGGCTATTTTGAATGTAACTGCATCAATAAATCTAAAGTCCCTCACACACTTTGTGCAAATATAAAGTTTCAAATTTTCGATAAAAAATATAATGATAAGTCTTTATCATTTTATGTAATTTTAATTTTATTTTGGTTATAGTAAGGATTTTAAAATGAAGATTTTTCCAGTTTAGATGGTGACAATGTTGAACTTTCTGAAATGCAGCCCCTCCTTATTTTTAATGTTCATTGTGGTCCTTATGGTCAAACGAGTTTTACATGCTTGAGCTACATTTTTGAAGTTTGTGGTAGGTGTTTGGTGATGATCAGTACATGCAGACAGCTCTCGACTGTGGAGAGGTTGTGTGGAAAAGGGGTCTCCTAGCTAAAGGCTACAGCATCTGCCATGGTGTGTCTGGGAATGCATACACCTTTTTACATCTTTACCAAGTCACAGGGGTGAGTGTCATTATTTTTATTTTTTTATCAAGACAATGGGTGATATGAATACACATTAATATGTACTTCTTTCTCAGTTTAGGAATGTTTGCTACTATCTGTATGAATAAACATTTAAGAATATTTACTTATGAATGAGTGCACATACTTTGTTGTGTTTGAATAAAAACACCATAAACTTATAATGCAGAATAAATACACTAATCCTTTTGAGTAACCTTCATAGCATGCTTAAATTTGGTGGTGCAGCAAATGTATTTAAAAATGACAGAGAGGTATGAGAACTTTACACTTCGTTTACCCTGAAATGGTGGCAATTCTACCTTGACAGACTACACTATGGACTGTATGCAAGAACGATGCTCAAGCAAAGGCAAAGTCGAAGCGGAGGCAGAGGAAGGTTGATTTTCAAAAAATGACACAATGGTGTTGAGTCGCTCGTAGGGTATCTCCCGATTAGTCTTTGACCTGACTCTGCTGTAACTCCACCTTTGCTCGAACATGGTTTTTGTAATCAGCCCTATGACCCTATCTTATAAGCTATGCCATAGTGGAACCATACAAGGTAGGCTTGATACCTTCCAAGTTAAAGGTTGGGGTACATTAAACATGTTTAGGTAGTTATGAATAAAAAGGTTATTTTTAATCTTAACTCACACACTATCACACAAACATAAGCTTTTGCCGCACACATGCATATGTGTTATGTGTTTTGAACAAACATCAGCCAACTTTATTTTGGAGCCATAAAAATAAAACATTTTTAGTTCCTTTCTAAAAGTTCACTCATCCTGAGCAACTTCTGCAGCCTGGACAACCTCTAGGTGTGTGATGGTTTGTCAGAATAGCGTTAAATGAGCTGGGTTGTAATTCTTTTGTTTAATATTGTATTTTTTTAGGATCTGAAACACCTGCACCGAGCCTGCCAATTTGCAGATTGGTGTTTCACCTATGGGAAACACCAGACACAAATACCTGACAGACCTTTGTCTTTGTTTGAAGGTAAAATACATTACACTTTAACTGTATTTTTTGATATAATTTCAAATAATTAAAAAAATATACCTACTTAAGTTTTACAGATTTTGACCATTTCTTGTGTTGGTTCGAAAAATTATATACTGCCTATTTTGTTTAAAAATGAGATGGCCCAATGGCTAAATAATTTTATAGTAAAGTAAATTAATAAAACTAAATAAAAGAAAAAATAAACTACTAAGGGTAAATTTTATGAAGAAAGCCCACCTAGGAAAAGAGAAAAAATGGGGGAAGAATCCAATGCACAAAAGTGACATCTTCTTCCTTTCTTCTGTCTTCTATAGTAGAAGTAGTCACACACACATTTTAACACAAATAGAATAATATTTCGGCATTGTTGCCTTTATCAAACACAAAGAAGAAAGAAGAGAGTAAAATTAACACAAACACTAAACAAAGATAAGAAATCAAGATAGCTATTAGTTTAAGTACAAGCAGTCAAAATTTGAAAGTATATGTGGTATTGATTCATTAGATGGTCCAATCCTCAATAGATGTACCTGTATTGACTTATATATTGCGTCATGAGGCCGGATATACTGTGTTGATATTGTTTTTTAATGCATGACTCTAGCTTTAGTTAATACTTGTATATTTAAAGATATCATTTATGTGCACAGCTGTGACAATGTCTTAGTTGTACACAACATATTATCTCTAGAAGTCTAGAAACTTTCCATTTAGACATAGAAATGCCGGTTTCACATTCATCATCATGAACTGTTTCCAGCTTGTGGCCGGGTCTTTTTACACACTAAATTACACAATTATAACAGTGTAAAGACGTTTCTCTATACTTAACTAGCCAATTTCATGTTCCATCTTTACAAGAGCATAAAATGATGGGTCCATCCACATAGTAGAGAATTATTAATTATTATAATCATAGAATTATTTATATCTGACTCAAAACTTAACACGCAATATGACAAGGAAAGGAATGGTGTCATTTTTTTAATAAATACTCTGGAGACATGTGTCTTAGGGGCTTCGTTCATTTTGTAAATCTTTGGGCTATACAGCAGTTTTGGAGAGGGAAGGTGGGCGATTCAGCTTTACCACCTTATGCACCAGTTCATTGATTGAGGAATAGGAAAAGTTTGACACTGGATATACTGAGGACATAGATCATCCAACACTGGATGGCTATGGTGTATTTTTCTTGAGATTCCTTTGGATATGTTCCACCGCTTTATCCACTACCTAGGTTTTTTTTTTGTTTTTGTTTTTAATACATGTTGTCAAGTAAAAAGATTCATGAAACAAATTCTGGTTTGAGGGAGTAAGGTCTGGTTTAAAAAAAATTTTGCTCAAATATTCAACAGGTGTGTGCAAAATAGGCAGATCTTAAAATTCATAAAAACTATTCAATTCTCCTTTAATATTAATTTTAACTACCATTTCATATTCTACCAGTTGAAAAAATTTGAAAATGACACACATAATTTGGGTTAACTAGGGGGTATGAGAGAATTTAGTAACTCAAAGTGCCAATTTAGTAAATGGCTGCCTTTTTTAATTCTAGGGGCAATTTTAAAAGGCGTCACTTTCGTATACTTTCTCTTCAGTCTCGTCTTCAGCTGTTCAGAGTGGCCACTTGTGTTCAAAAAGTGCAGCAGTATTTTGTTTGCCACTGCTACAAGTAAATTGAGAAATACAATATGATCTGCACAGTATAAATAAATAATATTAGTGCTTACATATTAATGATTTATTAAGTTAATCATAGATTACCAAATAAACTATATTTTTACCAGGTTATTAAACTTGATGCTTTCTAATCTTAACGGGTAGGTTTCAAAAATATCAAGAATTGGTCCTAATATTACAATTTTCAACACCTTGATTCTTAACTCTCGAACCACAATGAATAAATTTTTTGTTATTTTAACAGAAGGCAGTATTCAAAAGTTGATAGTTTTCATTGTGATTGGTATTTTTTTATTAGTTTTTTGTCATTTGTCTTTAGTAATGGCAAATTGTAAAATGTATTTGACAAGACTTTGTTTTCTAATCATCTTGCAAAACTCAAACATGAATGTTTTGTTTAGTTATTTTTTTCCTATCTACACTTTTTATTCTAATTACATTGAAAACACAGTATTTAAATAAATAAAATATTTTTATAATGAGGTTGGATCGATAGAAAAATAATATAGTTGTTGATGTTGGGGTTTGTCATGTCATATAAACAACCACAATTTTTTTTTTATCAATGGCATTTTGTCTTTTTGTGATTTATTTTACTATGCTCCCAATTATACGAGTCTATAATTCCTTTAACCAATTTCTTATTCATAATTATATTCAATATCCTTTTTCTTTTTAGACTTTTAGGAATCTCATATCTCTTGAATATAATAGGATTTGAGCGTCTCATCGCTAGTATTATTCTTAGACCAGTTGCATTTCATCGAAAAGCTCACATACAAATATGTTGCTTTATCAGTTTTCCAACTATGTTTTTGTTTTCTTTTAACAGGTATTGCTGGTGTTATCTACTTCTTGTTTGATATTCAAGAGCCAAATAAAGCCCAATTTCCTGGATATTCCTTATAATTAATTATGTTTCTGCTCAAGCCTTTGCATTCATATTCAGGTTTGTTTTTCATAAAAATCAGCTTTTTTTTAAATGCCTGCAAATGTTCAATTAATGTTTAATGTCAAATGTGTTTCGAAATATGTATTAAATATCTCAAAATTTGTAAGGTTTTTTTCTTATATAAACCTCATATTGCTGCCATTGGACAGAGAGGTAATGGCTGCCATTACCTCTTTGTCCAATAGCAGCAAAGTGTGAACTGTGTTCTTTTCATTGTAAAAGCCATATTGTGTTTGTTCCATTATGTATAACTAATTTTTGGCATGCATATTCCCAGTTCTGATCAAAAATACTTCCAAATAGTCTTTAGACATAACCATTGTTGACCCACACTCCTTTGCCGCCGGTATCGCCCCCTCTCACTTCTTTCCCCAAAGATAAGTCAATGATAAAGAGAGATATAAAGGATATTAATAGAAATTGTTACTTTTTAGTTTTTACAGATGTTTTCAATTTCTATATCTGTAAGACACACATTATGTCTTAACTATTGTCAACATAGAGTGTTTGGCAGTTATTTATTTTAATATATTCTCTAAATGGCAATATATCTTGTACATGATCAACAAAGAACTATGTAACAGTGGCATAGCTAACATTGTGAAAAAGGGGAGACTGAAATTAAAGATACAGCCTTCTTATTTTAAATATTATCTCTAGATGATGGTTTAGCAGCTATTATATTTATCATCAATTTTTGTAATTACAACACCACAGATTTTACTATGGTAGAGAAGGGTCCCACTAAATGGCGTTCTGCTTTACAGAATTCCATTACTGTAGCGATTTTTAATTATATACTTGTTCACTATGTTTGGCGCTTGTCTTGCTCGTCCAACAATTTTTGGCATGACGCGCACAGTGAATGGCTTTAGCCATCGTTTTATGTCTGCAATTCAGTTTGTTTACAGAAGTGATAGTCATGATCATTTGATAGTTTTCATTCACTTGTTTTTATTTGAATGTTAGCAATCATTTTCATTCAACTGAATAATCTATTATATGCGTTTGAAAGTTAAAAAGACTATGTTCCGCTCCACAGCAATTTTGCCTCACAGCGAGGATCAGGAACCCAACCCGCCATATGATTGGGGCCCTTTTGTACTCTCAATAAGAAATATATCAATTCTTCTTCATTTTAAAACTAGATTGAAATTAAATATTTTTTAAATTAATTGAATGTACAATAGTACACAAAATAATGGATTCATAGTCAAAACTAAGGCCCAAACTTACGTCACATCACTCTATTTGCTAGGACTTAACATAAGGTTAAGTGATAACAACCACTAATTTTGATTTTACAATGTTTGGTTAGCGCTAATGTCCACGTAAAAGGGTTGGTAAGGTTAACGTGGGGTCTACCTTCCGATTAGCAAACATAACTTCCACATCAACAATGTTAAACACTCCACCATATTGTTTTCAAATCTATTGTTACTAGTAAAGTGAAGTTGCATTTATTTATATTATGAAATGGGTAATTATTTGTATGCTGATAATGGTTTGTAAGATGAGCTACATGCTCTAAGGAATCCAAGACTTCAAAGATTGAAGAGATACTTGAAATGAAAGAATTTCCTGAAGTTTTATAACGAGGAAGAATTTATCCAAACGTTTTTGTTTGGACAAAAATACAGTGTTAGAAATTCTTATTGAACGCCAATAAAATCAGGTTACACCATCAGTTTGTTTATTTTCAATTATTTGTTTGTATTTATATATTAATTTAACCAGCAACATTTCCTCTTAATTGCAAAAGTTTAAACTTCGTTTGTGTTTATTATTTTCAACAGACTTAGCAGGAAAATAAAGTCTATAAAAGATTGCACATAACCTTACTTTGACGTAATAAATTGGACTTGGTTTGATTGATTTGTTTTCAACACAGTTCCATAGACATTGTAATGACTTGCTTATATTCTCTATGGTCAAATTACGCCAATCAAAAGATTTTAAACAAATCTAGCACTCCGAGAAAGTTAATGATAAGAACTAATGGAAGGAACCTATTCATAATTTGACGATCACACAAAAATAGTATTGTAAAACACAACGCCAAGTTAAACCAACGGTTAGACTTTACTAACAGTTAAGTTACAAGGGCTTTGATGAGACATTGTAAGATTGGCCCTAAAAGTAGCTATGTTTAGAAAGGCAATGTGAATGGTAAAACCTCATATAATTTCAGATTTCTTATTCAAATACTGGAATTTTTTAAAAAATACCAGCTTTATTGTTTAACTCACCTGTAATATATAGTGTTTTATTGGAAGGTGAAATAGTTCTTCCTGTAGAGCTATGGAAGTATAAAAAATAGTTATTTATATTTGACTAGCTGTGCATATTTTCTCTCACAAATTTATGATTTTAAATCAAACATTTAAAAGAGAACAGAATGGCAAGGCCTGCTCACTTAGCGGAAAACTGTAGGCCTCAAAGTTCACGATTAAAAACACATAACTATGAAATTTTCGAGGTACAACAGTCCCCTTCTTCAGCAGAAGAGAGTAACACACCAACTTGGCTATGGCAGGCAGCATAGCATGGCTACTGATCATGATCACTTATATATTGTTGTTTCCTATTTCTTGATTTTTATTTTCAAATAAGTATTTGAGTCTCAGGTTCCTGGTATAGGTAAAATTACCTCTTCCGCGAGAGCGAAGTGATCAAAGGTGGAAAGATAGAATTTATAATTTAAAAACATTTTAGCTTGGGTAGAAGGGAAAAGTGTTTGATAACTGAACAGGTGTCCTAGTAATCATTATCATTATTATCATCATCATTATTATTATTATTATTATTATTATTATTATTACTGCGTCTTACTACCCGTTTGGGTTATACGCACTTACGCTAATGTGTAATGGTAGGGTGATTGTGAGATGAAATGGAGGACCTACAGTTTAATGTGGAATCCGAACCATGGTGGAGGCCTGGCATTCCCCACATTTACAAGATGTCTTGTCAGATGTGAAGGAAGGGTTTGGTAATCAGATAAATCTGTGCCGGGACCGAGGATTGAACCCCGGAGCCCAGCACAAAAGTTCTACACCTTACCCCTAGACCACCAGATCACCCTGTATTTGTTATGTGTTTGTATGTGTTGTATTGCCATATATGGTCTACACCATAGCCACCGTTAGTTACAGATTCTACCACCAAATGCTGTAGTCAATTTTGTGTGAAGATATTTGAAATCGCTGTTATTGCTTTATTGTAACTGGTTTTTACTAATAAAAGATTGAATTTTGGTTGATTAGAGAATTTAAGTACCCATATGTATTTACAAACATAAAATAAGGTTTTATTTCGCTCAAGGTAAGCAAGCCATGTTTTCATTGCTTTGATGGAGCGACCATGCCTGATATATATCAATATGTGTGATGTGGCCCAGAAAAATGTGCCACATGTTGTTCGGCAGAACATAAAATGTCAATTCAGGTCAAAATTGACTGTTTATAGATTTCAACGCCATTTGTTAGTTTGAAACGTTAACTACGATTGTAACCAGTATGACAAGATTACCACGACACTAATAATAGAAGACATCTATCTTTAAATAAGGTATTGCACGGGAATTGAAACCATGACTTAACTTTGGCTGCCATTTACCACAAATTGGTAAAAATAGATATTGATACTTGTAATATTATAAAAATTAATTTTATAGCTAGAAAGGTAATTTTTTATTGTTCAGAATTAAGTTTTCTATTGGTAGGGATATCAAAAACGGGAAAATGATTTTTGCGAGATGTGGCATGTTTTCCTGGGCCTCATCTCAGAAATCGCCCCAATTGTGAAATGAACAGTTTCACTATTGGGGTCTGACACATACTTTTTTTTATTTTGCAAGTCTTACTACCCCCTTGGGTTAAGTACTAGAGATACGCTAATGGGCTACTAATGATTAATGTTAAGTTTAGATAAAGTGTACCTACATTTGCATGGAGGGCGAGTGAAAAAACATTTTGGGATAAAACTCTATACCTGTCCAGAATTTGAACCCCAATCTCCCTGTCATCGGTAATCTAACCTATTGCAAGAGTGATGCCTTAGACCATGCAGCCACCGAAGCAGATGATCTAATTATTCAGTTGAAGAATTTTACGTTATATTTTCCATATTAAAAATGTTATCTTCAAAAACCAATTTGGGAATTGTGTTTAATGTGGAAGAGCTATGTTTTATAAGTAATTAATACTGGGTATCTTAAGCTGGACTTATGTTATAAAGTTTAAAATCAATAACTAACATATTACATTATGTGAATTAGCTCACATTACTTAATTGTAATTGTATCTAAAGATAGTGGGATTTTGGTTGGAATAAACAACAACAAAATCTCGCGATCAATATAAATACCATTTTACTAAATTATTAAATTATTAGTGTAATTTTATAGGTATTGATATTATTTATTAAAATTGAAAGCTGCAGATAATATGACATATATATAAACCATATGTCAAGGGCATAGAAAGGAAGGTCCACAAATACATATAGAAATCAAATGTTTTAAGTTTTTTTTACTCTTACTGCAGTTTTAATTGTGTATGTCAACCAAATATTAGTTAATGAATATTTTAATATTCACCTTCAAGCTACACCTTGTAAAACTTCCTATTGTAAAATTAGCTCGGTCAACATTTCAAATACTTATTTACTTCTTTTATCACACATTGATATGGTATTGAAAAACAAAGGACATTTCTTAGAATTAGACGATTAAGTGGGTTCTGAGGAAATGAGCCAAACATTTTGCTATCACCTGGAAGATCTTACTTGAGTCACCCTTTTGTTAGTGAAACAACCTCCTAGAAAAATGAACTTTCTACATACACCCTTGCTATATACATATTTGGGTTGGTGTAGGGGATGGTTGGTTGTATACAAATATGTTAAATGTGTCAAGTTAAAGGTGACCATTAGATATTAAAAATAATTGTGTTTAGTAAAATGTGTGTAAACCCTAATTTTAGAAGTCAATCAATTCCAAGGACACCACCCTACCCCACCGACTCCTACCTTTTTATGGCCGTGTATCTCCCTTAATGACCATTAAAACAACCCCCATATAGTTTCTGAATGCATCCAAAGTTTAGAGGATTTTTGAGGCAGACAGCACACTGGTACCTTTTTAAAGAGTCTTAGTTAATTCTAGGGAAGGTGACAACCCTGTTTTTTTTTCATCAACATATACTAATGGGGATGCATTTTCTCTACTCTACTCTTCACACTCCTACCCTTTATGGAGTTGTTATTAACGTTTGTACAGCTGATATATTTATGTTGGCTAGCTACAAATATTTGTCACTAATTTGTTCTCACCATAAACTCAAATTTCACTCAAGCTATTTTAATATTTTCCGATTTGATAAAAAAATATATAGAACTATTTCTAAGCGCACTTTATTTGTGTATTGTGTGTTCTATAATTACCAAAAAGTGGGAGTACCGGTGTATAGAAAGTGCGTACAAAAGATTGGCCTTCCTTATGAACTATGAAGTGTGCAGTGACGTAATCTATACGGCCAGTCCTCCGGCCACCCCGGCTGACGTCATCTCTGGTGGGATGACGTCATGATGACTCATCAGCTCGCTCGGCCTGCTGTTAGCGGCGTGAAACTTCAAGGGGACCTCATATTATCTCTATGCAGACAACAGAGACATGAAACATTGCAGTCTCGTAACTGTGCAATGGTAGATCTAAAACGTAGAAAAATACATTCACTGTCAAAGTGTCAGCATAAACTATCGGCATTGACACAATTTGTTAAAAGTGACAGCTGTAGAACATATTAATATATTATAAACGTTAAAACCATCAAATAGATACCTTTAAATTGCAAACCCTTTATTTAAATCAAAGTAATGAAGTTTGATATTTTGACAAAAAAGTACGTTCGCATAAACTATATAATTATTGATCCTTAACACCGACAGTTATTATTATTATTGTTGTTGTTGTTGTTATTATTATTATTATTATTATTATTATTATTATTATTATTATTATTAGCACCGCGTCTTACTACCCGTTCGGGTTATACGCACTTACGCTAATGTGTAATGGTAGGGTGATTGTGAGATGAAATGGAGGACCTACAGTTTAACGTGGGATCCAAACCACGGTGAAGGCCTGGCATTCCACACATTCACAAGTTGTGATTAATACACGTATTGTCAGAGGTGAAGGAAGGGTTTGGCATTAGATAAATCTGCCGGGACCGAGGGTTGAACCCCGGACTCCCAGCACAGAAGTCCGACACCTTATCCCTAGACCACCAGGTTACCAACACATAAAGTTAGGATATTAAATTCACACCACAAGGATCACGGAACATAAAAATGGTTATAGTCTAAAGACTAAACATAGATTATTCTTTCTCTCTCACTCTAGTTTTTTTCAAACGATTGCCTGAACAGGTAAAGTGAGAGGTTTTTTCCCCTCAAGATAGGCTTCCGCACAAATGATTATACATTTCTTATGCATTCTACCTGCATAATTTCTACGACATATTGCGGTATATTTGCCCGGATGGTTAATAAAATGCGTAGCATAATTATAAAAAAAAATGGATATGTGTGTAACGCAAGTGGGGCTATTAGCGCCTTGGAAACAACATTTTATAAAGTCAAAGGTGACCTGCTGGTCTAGGGGTAAGGTGTCGGACTTTTGTGCTTGGGGCCCGGGGTTCAGTCCTAGGTTCCGACACAGATGTATCCGATTACCAAACCCTTCCTTCACCTCTGACAAGACGTGTACTAATCACAACTTGTGAGTGTGTGGAATGCCAGGCCTCCACCGTGGTTCGGATCCCACGTTAAGCGGTAGGTCCTCCATCTCATCTCACAATCACCCTACCATTTCACATTAGTGTGAGTACAACCCGAACGGTTAGTAAGACGCGGTGTTAATAATAATAATATAAAGTCAAAATCGTTCAAACCCAGGAGTGGACTGGAATGTCCCAAGTAGTCTGGGATTATAAAAAATATGATGGCCCTCAACATATATTTATAAATACCACTGAAGTGATAAGGTGAAGTAATTGTATTTTTATTATTAGTAAATTAATCCCGAGTTTATTTCAGCGACATTATCGATAGCTAAGTCCATAATCATTCCACTTTAATCATTAGTTCTTACTTTCTACTGATATGAGCAAAACTGTGTTTAAATTGTTAAACAATTTCTATAGTTCTATTTTTGCTATATTTAAGTTTTCAAATTTATCTTCTACACGCTACTTGTTCATATTAAAATCTAGTAACAGTCAGTATTCCCTAAACCAGCGGTTCCCAACGTGGGATACATTCCATGACTTTTGGAGGTACGCGAAAATATTTGAATAATGGCGGAAAAGTTACACATGCCAACATTGTTAGACAAAAAATCACACAAAAGCTGGGAAATTAACTCAACGCCATGGCATGAGTGGTGCGGGTTTTCTTCTATAATTGACGTTAAGAAAATGCTTTCAATTTCATACACTAAAGTTTTTTAATTATTAATAAATTAATTATTTAATTGAATATAAAATATATATACACTGTTTGTTCAAATTATTACATTGTTTTTTAATACTATTACCAGCCTATTTATTTTCAATTGTAACAAATCCGTGTTAACTAAACATTTTGCTAATATTAAGGTCACCATTTATGGAAATGAGTCACCAAGAGGAAAGCAAGCGTGAAAAGGTTTGTAACTGCTGCCCTAAGAAAATGATTTTACTCTTAGCTGGAAAGATTGTTTATAAACAACGCCAAGAAACAACGTACAGGAAGGTTTTACATTTAATGTAATCGCATATCCTCACAAATGAAGTTAGCTGGGCACCCTCAGACTTATTCTTCATTAGAGCTTTTGAATATAATTTAAGGCCCTTGGCCCTGTCGAGTGCAAGTCTACAACCTATTTTGTGGGATGGTAGGCGGGAGGGTGAAAGGCGTGGCGCGGCTTCACAACCGAACAAAGTATCTTTCCGCGCCAACAAGAACAGATGGATCACGGAAACCGAAGATGGTTCTAGCTATCGGATAGGTCTTGCGGAAAAATCATACGTTTGGAAATATCATTTTTCTCGAGAACGAGTGAAATTTGTATGTTAATATTTTCAACAGCCCTTCTAAGATAATGTTTCGATGTTTATTAATTGTTACATTTTAATTATTTTTTTATGAAGCCGGCAGTTTTCTATTGAAAAATGTCAATTTTATCGATATTTGATCACTGATAAAATTATAAAGGAGGTGTGTGTTTACAAAAAGTATAACTTAATCAACATGCTTCTAGTCTTTAACAAATCGTTTCCGAAAAGAAAATTGAAAACTAATCAAAATTCTTGAAGATAACCGTTTGTTCCCATGGCTCTGCATTTCCACGCCAAATGAAAAGGGCCAATCACCTTAATAAAAACAATACCCACTTTGGTGACCACATGGTCTAAGGTTCTACTCTTGCAACTGACTAGACTGCCGATGATGGGGAGATCTAGGTTCGAATCTAGGTCGGGTGTACAGAAGGTATTTCCACCTAAATGGTTTTACACTCTCCCTCCACGCAAATGCCGAAACACTTCATATAAATATAACTTTCCTCGTCCTTAGAACCATTAGGGTGATTAGTACATAAGTGTATAACCTGAGCGGGTAAATAAAAAGTGGTGCTAAAAAAACGCCATTCAGAATTATTGAATAGGCAGTTTTATTTTGGTTTAAAGTAGTTGTTGCAGTCCTAATTAAACCGGGATATCCCAGCGGCCAGTCCAACACTGTTCAATCATTTAAAATCATTACAATTCACGGATTAAAGGGGGCCAAACTCTATTCTATGCTTTTTGCGTACCATTGTTAAAATAAAGTAATAAAATAATTAATGTATGGGGTTGAAATTTAGTAGAACTAAACATTTATAAGGAATTTACATAGTGAAATATTTATAATATTTCAATTCAATTCCCTTTATTATAGTGCTGGCCAACAGTCAGACCTATTACAGGCCAACACTGAAAAGTACACAAATACATATAATTACACTGGAAAATAAGAAACAATAATAGCTATATACATCTTGATAAATAGTTACGAAAAAATAGTTAATAGTAATGATCAGAATAAAAATAGCAATAGTAACAAATAACTAAAGAATATTATTGATAACAATATTAGTAGTCTAAATATTTCAATAAAATATTAGTAATAATTATAATACTAATATAATAAATATTTCAATGGAATATGATCGTATAAGTTAGTTTTCTTTCTATTCACCTTATATGTCTACTTATAATCTCTAAAAGCAGGCCTAAACTTTGTTGTTGAAAGTCGTCTGATCTGATTGTTGGCCTATGTAGTATGTTGTGTGTGAAAGGTAGAGCGAGAAGTTTGAAACCTTCAAACTTTCCGTCCCCCTCCCACCCTCACACAGGTGGCATATTCGCGCCAAGTCGAGTACTCGCGAACACGCCCGAACTAGATCCGATTGGGTGCTGGTTACACTACAACCATATTCGAGTTAAAATTATTTTGGATAGCCCTTTGTTTGGTTTATTATGAGTCAAATAGGCCAAGTAAACAGACAAGGAAATAACAGATACGTAGCCTTACGGGCAGTGGCGGCTCGTGTATAGGCACTGTGGAACTGCAGCACCTCCTATTTCCACTTTATATTATCGATAACATTTAATATAAAGAGTCCTTTTTCTTTAATTCTTTCTTTGTTTTTGTAGTACAATATATATTCCTTAAGCTTAATGTCATTACTTCAGTAGCCATCCCCAAAAATCTTTGTATGGAACTGTGCGCTTCACCGTGCCTGTGACGTGGTATTTGACTGTTGTGCACATGCGCACATATAAGTCATTCACGAGCTAAGTTTACCTGAATGACAGCTTGAAATGTTACTAGAAGTAATCCCTAATATATCACTACGCCANCCAATTTCACAAAAACTTCTAACGAACATAGCTTCAAAATGGCGATTGACGAATTTAAACCATATGATTGAACATAACGGTAAACAAGTTTTTTACAATGATGCGGACACGCAGTTGATGAAAATACTTTACTCAGTTAAATATTTCAAAATACGATAAAATAATCATAAAATCATGTATTGTATGTAAAAAAAGTGACAACAAGTTTCTCTTTTCCAAGTAAATACGATGCCTGTATTAAAAGGTATTGATGTATGCACTATATTACACAAAATCAGTAACGTTCCAAAACGAAAAATGAGTATTTTAAATTATGTTTAAAATATTGTTTCGAGTTAGACAAAAAGAAATTATTTAAAAAAATTAAATAGTATGAGAAAACTTAAGTTTACGTTATTTTAAATGTAATAATTTAATATATAACAGGTAATTAAAGATCTTTACATTTATAACAAAACTGTGATCTTTTACAAGTGTTGGCAACCCAAAACCTAAACATATGATTTTCGAACTGTCATCCAGGTAAAAACCTATCGTGAATGGAATATAGGAGGGGGTGGGGATGAAGGCAGGACTGCCAGGTAGAGATGTAGCATTGTTTACCACAAGCTACCCCAAATCAAACAAAAACAATCAACTTACCTATTATACCGATTCTATCAGCGGCCGGCCCGGCTACAAGCACGAACAACACGACTGATCTCGGTATACTGAGGGCCGCGCCTATTCCAACATTCTGCACCGACTTTCCCGCAGCAAATATCTTCAGCGTGGAAGAATAAACACTCCACCTATGCCCAAGTCTGCCGTCCAGACGCTAGTAGAACATTCCACGCCTCGTTATATTCTTTGGTCCCCCCCCCCTTGTCTTCCATTCGCTCCGTGTGCTGTGAACTGTGCTTTTCTGTATAAAAGTGTGATCGAGTGGAGTAAGCGCCACTCTGGGACTGGCTTTGGAGGTAGCTTGGACTAGCTACGGCTTCGGATATTAACCATGTAAGATAAATTCCTTTTCGGCATAATATTTATTATTCAAAATTCACTTTCGACTCTTAATAATTATTTCTAATCTTCATAAAAAAAAGCTCTAACTTTAACATTGCACATATAATTGACGTCAAGTATTTCGGACTTAAGCTTTTATCTTTAAAATGAACTGAAATATGTATTTTTCAATAAGATATATTTTGGACTTGTATTTATTTCTGATATTAACGAACTTCAATGAAAAGTAAATAGGATATCGTTTCAAGAATATATTTTCCTCCCTTGTAATTATTTTTAATATTGATAGACTTGAACTTTAAACTTTGCTCATGATGTTTATTTTGAGTATTAAGTTTAAGAATTGGGCAAAAGTAGAATATCTGGCGACATAAATATTTTTTTAATACTATATGTTTTCTTTGAGCATAAGGGACTTTAGTTTATATTACTCCATGTTAGATATTAGGTTTTGACTCTTGCTTATTGAAATATAATGTCATTAGATTCCGTTTATTGAATTGCTCTGTTAATATTTTAACTTTAATAGTTCTCTCTTGAACTTAGAGTATCAGGCGCCATCAGCACGTATAAGAAGTTAATGATAGCCGCCATGACGACTAAGTGTTGGGTAAATATTTGTTAAGTGTTTGGCGAGCTATTATGGGTTTATCTGACTAACGTCAACTTTAGCTTTCTGTAATTTGGGATTTTGTATATTTTTCCCGTTTATAGGAAGGAGAGATAAAAAAACGGCTGGCAGGAAATAACTATATTGTTATTTTGAACATTGACATTTATGCTAAGGTTATTGTCAAGAGTCAGTTATTGTTGTTTCGGCTTAACCAAGTTGTTATTAGCGAAGCTATTCGCTTATACGTTCTGCGCCCTCCCTATGAGGCCATGACGCAAGATTGCATGTGTTGTATACTCTATCTTTCTTGAGGTTATGGCTTTCAATAAATTGTTGTCCATATCTTGTTGAATCTAAATAAAAATATCTTGACTCTTATGTTTGTATCTACCTTTTTCATACGTTCATCCTTAGGTAGGATACTGCAACTAAAATATGTTGTCTAATAATCAAACCAGAGGAGTAGTCATGTTCTTAGTTAATGACATATATTATTGATATTGAGGGTGACCGTGGGACGAGTCCCGCAATAGTTTTTATTGCGTGTGCTGGGCTTCAGTTAGGTTTTGTTCAGTTTTACTTTGCTCTTTTTTTACTCCATCAGCACACTCTAAATTTTTTGCTAGCTTATTATTATTTGTATTTGGACACGCCTATTTAGGTGTAAATGGTTCAGAGAGAGAGCACTGTTGCTCTCGCAGTGCCGGCTCTGGCATGATGGTGGAAGGAAGTTTTTTTATTCAGCGTGTGTTGTGCTTAAAAATCATGTACCATATTAGTGAATGTGATAAAGTGTAGAAGAGTGTNGAGTGTAGAACTAGATTATTATTCTGCCTCCAGCTATTTTATTTATTCATTTTTTTTCGGTACTTTTATTTAACAGAGAGACTAAATGCGCTTGCAGTACTTTCAATGGAGAAAAATGTCTTCAATTGTCATCTAGAGATCAAGGAGAAAATTACTAAAATGTTTGCGTAAATTAAAACAAGAAGCATAGATCTCATTATTAAATAAATAGATCGAGCTTGAACTGTAACAATTTAAGCTAACGTAAGTAAAAACTATTTGTTTGTTTTTTGTTAAGATTTTTCATGTTCCTGAATAAATTTTCTTTTTATACATGTTTTTTTCCTTTTACACAATTTTAAAACAAAGGCTAAACATTTTCTGGAGCAGCACCCCCACTAATTTTAGGTCGGTCTAAGGCAAAAGTTTTGTGTGTGCAAATCTCACATTTTACATAATAAAAGACTTTATTTTATAAGTCAGGCGATGACGTCATTGTGTTTCCATCCTTAACATCTTTTAGTTTTTCCTTTTGTTTTACTTGAAAAAGTTTTGTTGACTCTTTTTGTTTTCTAATATAAAGTGAGGTATACAGTATACAAATATACAGTGAGGTATAAAGTATACTACACTTTAAGAACTACAAAAACGTGTATTTTCATAAATATTATTTTCGGGAAATAAAAATAAAAGTAAAATGCAATAATTGGTTTCATTTCCTATTTAGTTTCTAAGTACAGGAATCATGATAGAACTTTCTACTACTCACACAATGTAATCTCTTTTACAAAAAATTATTAGGTACATTCTAAATCAGGGGTCCCCAAACTACGGTCCACGTGCCAAATCTGGACCGCAGAATGTGTTTAGCTGGCCCACGGACACTTTAAAAAATATTTAAAAAAAATGACTAATACCGAGATGATGGTTCTCCTTAATGCAGTGTATAAAATCTGTGCTAGACACGTTCCATAAAGTGTATTTCGAGTGGAGGGTCCGGTCCGAGGTATGTTTCCGATTTGAGGTGGAAGAGGGTAATTATGTTGGCTGCACAGATATATATATATAATCTGTGTTTGTATGTATCGTGTTTAATACAGCCCTCTGCTTAGTTAGTTTGGGGACCACTGTTCTAAATATTAAATTTCCTACCTTTTATAGACGCAAAAGTGTTAATCAAATCGTTATAGTCCAATGAGGGTGATATCTCATTTTCAATCGATAATATTGATAAATTGTTCAACCTTTCCTGAGAATAAGTTGATCTCAGATTTGATTTTATAAACTTCAACTTAAAAAAAATTCTCTCGGCTGAAGCAACTGACATAGATATGGTGAGTATAATCGTTAAGGCCACCCACACGTTTATGTAGGTATATTTTGAATTGGTACTTGAAAATAAACTCAGTACACTCAATGGAGTTCAATGGGTGCGTCGCGCCGAACAACATTCAAAATGTATTTACTTTGTTAGTGTATTCTAATGTATAATTTGAAATTTTAAAAAGTACTTTGTTTGATATGGATGTAAATATTCATTTAATAAATAGTCATTTTTCTTACAAATTTCTTTCTTTAATTATATTTATATTTCCCAGATAAAAACAAAAATATATTTTACTGGGCCATTTTGGCCCCCTCCCCCCGCCCCCTAAATATTTTTTATTTATTTTTTGCATGAGGTTGCACACGCCTTAGACCGGCCTGGTAATCCCTTTCCCCGCCTCACCCCCCTTTCGTTGACCAAAACTTTTCAAACAATTGAGAATATTAGACCTAAATATACAATGCAGGTGCTTCTACAGTGATTAAACGTAAGAGACACGCAGTCTTGGAAATGCACTTGTAAATGAATTATTATTATTATTATTATTATTATTATTATTATTATTATTATTAGCACCACGTCTTACTACCCGTTCGGGTTATACGCACTTACGCTAATGTGTAATGGTAGGGTGATCGCGAGATGAAATGGAGGACCTACAGTTTAACGTGGAATCCGAACCACGGTGGAGGCCTGGCATTCCCCACATTCACAAGCTGTGATTAATACACGTCTTGTCAGAGGTGAAGGAAGGGTTTGGTAATCGGATAAATCTGTGCCGGGACCGAGGGTTGAACCCCGGTAAATGAATTATTAAATATTTAGAGACCAGCTTCTGCGTTTATAATTCTTTAAGATTCACTTTTTCATTAGATTGGACTACACACAACTGGATATCAGTGTTCAAATCTCAATCTGGTGTACTAAGAATGTGTTTTCCTAAAATGCTTATAATTCTCCTTAAACGCAAATACGGACACATTTCCAATAAATTGTACCTTCCTCATTCCTAATCCATTGGGGTAAATACGTGGATAGCTGTAATGGGAAGTAGGGGTGCACAAAACATATCAGTAATTAAATTTAAATACTAATGTTGTAAAGGTTACATTTATTTTTTTACATTTGGCTGTCAAATTAATACAAACAAAATATACAAGCAATATGCTACTTTATAGACTAAAAAAATAAGTTAAATGCCTAAAAAATACAATGAAAAGAGTTTCTATAAAGAGGGGCTATAAAGAGGGGCACCCACTTGGTTGTTTATTTATAAGCGTTTGTAGAGCGGTTCAAGATGGACAAGTTACAGCAGCTGGTAAATATTGTTCACGCCGTGCAGACCGTAAAATTGTGTGATCTAACCGTAGATCAAAAGTACTCGGTGGATAAATTAAAAGCGGTCAATACAAAGTTTGGGAGACGTCTAATACCCTATTTAGACGGTGAGTTTTGTGTATTTTTACCCTGTCGTTTTGGAATTCTAACAGATGAAGACGTGTGCGAGCTTAATAAGGAAAAACTGGTATTTACCTGCGCCGGAGTAAAACCCGGTTCACCTCCTATTGTCAACTTTGAACGCATTTAAGAGACGGTGCAGTTAACACCGACAACATCGGGCAGCGGAGCGGTTAATACATGTGTCATCGTGGACCCTACAGAACGTTTAGCTCTCAGGTACGCTCACCATGCTTAGATCCGGCTATATTAATTTAATGTTTGTGGGCCATACGATTGAGGGGCGTGC
Organism: Timema californicum; assembly: GCA_902141385.1. Classification (NCBI taxonomy): domain Eukaryota; kingdom Metazoa; phylum Arthropoda; class Insecta; order Phasmatodea; family Timematidae; genus Timema; species Timema californicum. Next base: position 5,036 of record CABFOW010003054.1, on the reverse strand, counting down.
CTATATGACGGTAGAGAATGTTCACAGTTTGGTGGTGAGCGATAGACATGTAATTTACAAAGTAGAGTAGCGAGGCTACATAGAGTTTTGCGACTCTACCTGTCACACGATAAGAGCGATGGAAGTACTACCCTACGAGAGAATTGAGGAAATATACATGTGTGATATGACGTGCGCGATGTACAATTTATGCAAGGGGAACGCTGTGGCTGTGTTGCCCCTGCAGCCATCACCACCCTTCCGAGCTCCACACCACCCACCACCTTCCTTTACGACGCTGCAGCCACCGCCTCCACCCCCAGAGACACAGGCGTACCAGCCCCCAGAGTCGTCTACCTACTGGGCATCAGAGTCGCCCGAGTACCCGCCACCAGAGTCGTCTACCTACCAGTCATTAGAGTCACCTGCGTGCCCACCACCACTGGAGGAGGAGGTAAAGTCCGAAGAACCCGTAAATCTCGAGGATTTAACAATGTACAAAAATTTATTCAAATGTTAAAATTATAGATGAAACGCCCGACGACTACATACTCGGTCTGGGCAGTTTCGTTAACGTTTTCCTTCTAAAGTCAATCTATTATTTGGATTGTAAGCGATTTAAATCTAAAGCACGATGTATGATATATCTCGGAAGACAAAGTGTGATGTTTAAAAGTGAATTAGTAAACTAGACGTGCTCATGTGTTTGTATCACTCTGCTGACGTCATCGGAGCTAGCGGGGACATTTAAAAAAAAGTTAGAGCTTGTGAGTAAAGCGAGTGTTTATTTTTCTCCCAGGGATATTTCTTTTGCTGCATCTCCAACTGATATTATGACATTTAAATGTGGCGGATCCTACGAAAAGCTCTCCAATCTTATTCGGCACAAACATCAATGTCATCAAATACCTCCAAATGCTGCTCACCAGGATGCCTGTTGGGACGAGTAGGTATTATGCGGTGCGTTAGACCGAGGAATACAATCTTGTCAAGTGCTTAAACGAACTTGAGAAAAACAAAAGTTATAACGTTGTGCTATCGGAAGAGAACCGAATGTTATTGTGCTCGAGTTTGTTGGAAGAGTAAGATTGCCAGGTACAAATTGTGGAGACATTGTCAATATACGCTCTAGCGCCTCTCAACGTGTCCTGAACTATTTTGTAGGTGGCTCCTACTCATTATCTAGATGGTAGATGTCTTTTATATGTTTTTTCTTGCTATGTATTGGTCAAAAGACTTAAATAATATTGCTGTTTGTTGTTGTTGTAATGAATGTTTTAAATTAATCAATTGCTGATTTTCAATAAAAAAAACTAGCAATAAAATGTCGTTATTATTTTTTTAAATCCTCAAAATATGTTGGTTGGAGAATCAAAGACCTGAAGAAGTTGACAACACTGTTGTGACTTAGATTGCTACCCAAAGAGAAAGTATTTTGTCCATAATGTTTGAGATGGAGCTTCTAGGATAAGAGAGAGGGGGTGGGGGGTTGTGGACGTTAAAACTACGATCAGGTGGAGGGTTGTCACCTGCAACACATTCAACTCCATCTCACCTTGGCTGTTGTGGGTCAATAAGCATGAACCGAAGGCATAAAAATAGTTCTACACGGTCGCGAATAATAAGTTATTATTACAGTTATTTATAGTAATATTTATCAAAACTGTCTCTAAGAAATATGTGTAGCATTTATGCTTCAAGTAAACAAAATGGGCAAGTCAGTCATTATACACTTACCCAATCTCACCGACCAGGCCAGGCACCTCGACTTCATAACACGTCTAGTAACAACAACACCCCGCGAACAACTATCAGCGCCGAGCCAAGTGCCGCATCTCGCCGCTAGAGACCACCACCCTGCTCAATTCCACACAACATCAACAACAAGAACATGCTAGAAAGGGGTGGTAACTGCCACTCCTTGCCAGAAGAAAATATACGTTTCTAGTGCCACGCGCATTCCCCCTTCCTGTGTGTTTGTTTATCTCAGTGATCCCCACCTTTTTCCTTCTCGATTTTTCGACGAGTGTGCTCCATATAAAGAACCGTCTGTCAAGTGAGATACTACTCTTGGATTAGGCTTGGACACTGTAGGACGAAGCAGGAGGCTTCCAGGACATATTAAAATAATGTAAGATGAAATTCTTTTTTGGCGTAAGCTCTAAATATTATAAACTAGTCAAAATTCAATTTCGGTCATTCCTTTTTATAAAATAGTTCTGGTATAAATCTTTGTTCTTTTGCAGAACAGTCAATTTAACTTTATTTATTTTGCTTGCTAGTTATGTCACTATATGAGTTTAGTAAACATTAATGTGGGAATGTTGTTTATAACGTTTGGTCAGCACTTTTCAAATGTGATTAAAGTTTGACTGTTATAATTATCAATTTAACTTTATTTAGTTAGCTTGAGAGTTGTGTTGCTATATTAGCTTCGTGTATATTAATGTGGGAATGTTGTTTATAACGTTAGGTCAGTACTTTTCAAATGTGATTAATGTTTGACAGTTATGATTATCAATTTAACTTTATTTAGGTCGCTTGGGAATGGCGTTGCAAATATGAATTTAGTAAATATTTATGTTAGAAAGTTCTTTTAGAACATGATGTCAAAGTTCAAATGTAAGGAAAGTTATGCTTTACGCTTGTCAGGGATAAATATACTATTAATTTTATTTATCGTACTTGTAAGTGTGTTTCGGGATTAGCTAAGTAATGATTTACTGAGGAAGGTTAGATAACTATAGTATTCCTGTACATTCACAATTTAGTAACTTTTTGCGTATTATTTTTCTCAGGTATAAACAATGAACTTTAAAACATTTAATGAGTATCTTGTATTTTCGCAACGAGTACAGAAATGTGTTATATTGGATAAATCTTCTATAATATTAGAGATTGTCTTACTCAAAGTTAATAATCCCATGCGTTGATAGTAAATTCACATAATTGTTCCATGTTATCTAATAAAATATTAGAAAAAAGGGAAAAGAGTAAATGTTTATTAATTTTTCTTTTCTTTTGAATGATATCGATTATTGTTGAGCTTAGTCTAGGTCATTTGACTACTATTGTATCTATGAGGAACTTTAAGATTCTTTCAAAATATATGCATTGTTCTATAATAAAATTTGCCAGAAATTAAACTTAAATTCTCCTAAGACTTGAAATCATTTACTATTATAGTTACGTCATATTATCCCTAGGTTTAGTAATGTTTACTATCCAAACTCCTTTTTACAAAGTCTTCGTCCTCTTCGTGAAATATTAGGTATTCAGTGAAGGTGGACCGTATTATTTTCCGCTTCTAGGAGTGAGTTGCGTACGCTGGGCACATGTTGTGTACCCAGCATTTGATTAACACAAAAAGAAGTTATTCACACGGCGCACTTCTATTAGATTAATCTCCCTTTTTTTTATATAACATTTAATGTTGTTTGTATATGTATTTGAACCCCACTAAATTTAGAGTTTGGGTTACATATGTTTATATTTATATAAGGTATTCTTAAGGTGTATTAACGCATAGCTCACCAAACCAAGAGTCAAACATAGATTCTCTCATCTAGAATTGAAAGGTGCACGCTATACCGATATAACTAACGTTAAACAGAGTATATTATTTCATTTATATTGGAGTTTTTTCTACATACATGTAGACTTTCATTGTTACTGTGGACTACTTTTTTTAATAAACATTTTTGTGACTGTTTTTTAAATATTTGAATAGTTATTAAGTGTTATATGGTTATATTTGTTTAGTTAATTTACTTATATCTCTATGTGTTCTATTAGTTTATTAATTTACAGACTTGATTAAGACTCTTTTTATTTTACTTAATGACTTGTTTAGTTATAATTAATGTATATATGTAGTTAATCAGTGTGTGTATGTATGTGGTAATTTTAATAATCAAAACCTTGAATATTCCGTGGGCATTTTCATTCGTGTCTGGTCAGCAGCATACCCCAATATATCTTAAAGAACTCATGGTTCACACTTTCACGTGTGAACGGCCTGTGACCCTACCAGGTCACGCGCGCCCCACGTTACAATATACAAGATAGACAAAATTGGCCCTGTAGTTTGGAATTTTAAGCAATAATGTCTCATCCCTGTGTATCCACACTAATGTTAATATCACTAAATCAATATTTATTTTAATATAAGAAAGAAAACATTATACATCCTCAAATCTGTTCTTTATACTTCTAATATTTAGCTATAGTATTTTTAAATAGCAGTTAAAAGGGACTATTTTGCCAAAAATACCTGTAGATAATGTTTTCAATAGATACTCCTTCTATGATATCAGTTTTGGTATCTAAAAAGTAAGGAATGATGTAAGAAAGACAAAACTACAAACTAGTTTATAAGTTGTATAATATTAACTAGTTTCCATATTATTATGGCTAATAACTAGGCCTACCTTCAAAAAACTAATGGTATGGTGCACCACAAAAACTTTCTCTCTCCTTTGTCCAATAATGGAAACATTTACTTAAAACTCGTAAGAGTTGTGAAACCAGGTACGTGGCATTTTTGCAGATATATGATGGTGAAAAAAAGAGCATCACATTCAACCAAGAGGCATAAATGAAAGAAACGTATTGTTCATTATTCATATTTTACAGAAACATATTGTTCATTATAAAGCATAATAATCAACTCCCGATTTCTGAGACCTTATTATTTTTTCTAATGCCACTCTCGGAAACAAAGGACCGTCTATAAATTACGTAAGGATTTTTTTGGTGGGGGGCTGGTAAGGATTAGTATTTTCGTACGTTTTTGTGGTGGTGGGCGGAATCCATCTTAACTAAGGATTTTATCAATGTTTATGGTGAGACAAAATGTAAAAAAATTTCTTCAGGCGTGTGGTCAAAACGGTTGCACCTAGCAATGACAGAAGGCGCTAAAGCGTAGCCTATATATATATATGATTTGATAAATTATATTATTTTAGACATAAGGATTAGTGATGTGAAATTATAGAATACTTATTGCAGTAAAATTAGGTGTAACCCATCATAAGTAAATTACAGTTTATAGTTAT